>DWPC01000442.1:0-10114 GCA_018251435.1 Oarisma aurantiaca
GAACAGAATCCACATTAAGCGCATCCTTAGTTCGTTTTGCGCAATTCATTTGGTTTGACTACTGTTGCCAAGTCGACACGAACTGACAGACACTTCTTATTGTTTGATGCGTTGGTTCATGTACTTTCGTAGTTTTGGTTTGCATGAAATGAAATGATTTATTTTTCGAAATCGGTTTGTTTCGAATTGTTGTTTCGAACGTCATTTACGCCATCGCTTCAATAAATCTCTACCGTGAGTGGTCCCAGGATAAGTAGCGGCAAGAAACTACCTAACCGTTTATTTGTAAGTTTTGAATCCACATTTCGAAAATATTCAACTGAACTGGAACATTCAATTTATTAATTCTATCTATTGTGAATTAAATAATTTGGTAATGATAATGAAAACAAACAATTAATGTAGACAGCATTTGTTTCATTCATAGATAATTTTCCACTAATTATGTTTTGATTACAAAATCCCGAATTTTGTCTCATGAGCCTGGAAACATCAGTAGGTACTGACCTAAGGACGTGAACACAATAGCGAACTCATCAGGCCCTCTTGTTTAGGATAATCACAGTCTTAGTTTTATATGTATACGCCTTAATTGTTTTCGTCCATAGACAAACTCCCATAAACTCGTAGAATTGATGTTTTTGAATGCTTACGAGTGTCTTGATTATTGAAAGGTTGCTTTTGATACTTAAATAGTTGTAAATAAAGCTGTAGCAGAGAGGCATGATAAAATAAACTCATAGAATTGGAAACGAGCGGATTAAAACAGCGATATAATGAAGAGTAACATTGAAAACGGTAGAGCAATTAACAACAAAACCACAAATTAATTCAATGATAATACAAGCGTAAGCGACGCACTTGTAAACTGAATCGGAGCTAAAGCCCAACTTACAGATGAAATGTTTTAATTTAAATTATATTGCCATTATAAAACAAACGGTGAGTTTACACGTAACTCTTTCAAAGGAAACAGTGGAAATAAAATGGCTGATTCATAGTAAAGCATGAAAATACTAGTAAGTACTCGTATTCGAGTCAAGATGCCTCTACATTTCCGCATAGTTGCCCGCAAAGGAAGCGTTTCGATTGAGGAATTTTGTTGCGAGAAGCTCTCGTCGTTCTCTGAGCCCTAAGCCCTGAGTCCTGGGGTACTGTAATATTATAAGCCGTAATGTAAGTCAAGGTAAACTCCAAATGTAAGCGCAACTTTAACTGAAAGCCCGAGTTTTGTTCACAAATTTCTAAATGCCTTTTTTAAACTCGAAAAGCTTTGCACTGCGCTGCCGCGATTCAGTTTGTCCTATTTTGTTCGGCGCTGTAATAATTTACTCATTCATTAAAATGAAATACAGAATTACTTTATAATGTGGCATTCAGTCTATTACAACGCTATTCAGAATGTTTAACAAGTAACTTCACTTAAAACTTTATCTGATTAATGCGTTAAGCTTCGTTTTGATTCTTTCAACGTTCATAACGAGAGTATCGTTAAATCCTCGGGCACAAAGTATGTCATTGTTTACTGTCTCCCTTCCCCCGCTCCCCTCTGTCAACGCATAGCACAAACAAGTGCACATCCTTTGACAGAGCAACACAAACAATTGTCTAAATCATAAACAATGGTATACATCGCAAATATTATCTGCGCCCCGCTCAAAGTATCCCTACGTATAATGAACCATTCATACTGCCAAACAAACTCCAACCAACCATATGCAATAATTCCATACGTTCGCAATCAGGACGGTAAAGCAGTAACCCTCTATCAAATTACAAAGGAAACTAATACCAAAATAGAAGACAGTAAAACACAGAATCAAATGAAGAACTTTATAGATATAAATCCTTGGGCCGCTGACAAAGAACAGAAACGATTTCACGACATCAAAGTGGAACACGACATATTACGCTTCAAAATAAACACCAGAATAAATACATCGAAATGTTTGTTCGGAAATATTCGACGATGGGGGTGATCATAGTCTAAATTATCTGGTATCCGAGGGTATCCCAAACCCTTTTGATAGTGAGGATTAATTTGCTGTTTGTGCATACAGTTGTCTGTCGGGATTTGCAATTAATAATGGGAACACAAGTACAGGCATAAGCAGACTAAGCTGATAACGTATAGCTAACGTTATGTAACTAGGGACAAAACACGAACGCGTATACAATAGAAATATCACATTAAAACTTTTCTAACGAAGCGAAATTGTTCACGTCGACTGCCGCCTGAAATTCGAGCTCGTTTAAAAATGGTAGCCTATAATTTGCACATATAACACATCCTAATGCCAACGTACGTGATCACTTTATTCGTCGCACAAAACGAGACATCTTCATCTGAAAGCGGATTTTGATTTAAATACATTATTCTTGTAATAATAATTCAGGCACCGGACGAAGGGATCCCATTGAAGTCGTAGAATACATTATTTTAATTCGTACCACCTCTTTGTGACCCCATCAGGGAATTAATGGATTCAAAGCCTTCTCTTCCGTTCGACAAAGAATAATTTGCTAAGTAAATGAACGGCAGACAATCCTGTTACGATCCCAAGTTTTGTTTCGATGGAAGATTAAAGAGTGGCGATTCATTGAAAGGTGTTCTTTTGAAATCGGCCCTTTGTAGCGTTATCTCTGTTAATTTTGGGAGGTCAATGAATAAAGTACACAGTACGATTTCATTATTCGTCTTTGATCTTTGATTTGTTGACGATTTTTGAGCTTATTTTTGAGCTATCTCATTTAGGATTGAGTGATATTAATTAATTAACTAGTACTTTGTTAGCCTGGCTTTCAATATCGTCTAAGCAATAACATTAATTGGAATAGTTTCCTGCGATGCAAGGAGTCTCAATTCAGTATTCATTGGAAGCAGTGGAATGGTACTATCGAGAATTATTGTCAAATCTCGAGGGTATTGTGGGACAAGATCCCTCGCAACACGAAGCTACAAAGTGAACTGCGCTTACTTGACGTGCTATGCTAATCTTTATCATTACCAATGCCTTTATTAAAACTAACCTAAGTTAGACTTCTTTTAATAATTTAGTTGCCTGTTTATTTTTATTACTTGAAGTATTCCTTAGACTACTTTATACTTTTTAGAGATTTTATTATACAGTTACGTATATAGTGGGGCGTTTTAAAATTACTCAATCAATTTGAATTAATTCAGTGACGTCAGGTATCAAACTGTAAAATTGTTGGTTATTTATACATCTCCAATCTTTCGTAGTTCGTGGGCGAACAATTCTAAGACGAAACTGGAATAGCTGGGGAGACACCAAGGGCGCGCGGTCACTTATTGTTACATAAACCTCTAGCGCTCATCTGTTCGCATTCTAGCACAAATCAAGGAAGCTTTCTTAGGGAAGGAAATAATCTCTTAGACCTAGGTTTAACAGCAAAAAAGTTACGTTGATTTGGATACAATTTTTGCTGAATGGTCAAATAAAGTAAATAAGGGATTTTAATCATAGCAACTCTATTTTTAGTAACAAATATAATATAATATTAGGTATATTATAAAGTGCTTTATTATGAGAAGCAGATATAAAAGTAATTAAGCCTACTGACGCATTTAGTACTCATGTTTATTTAACTTATAGCACTTGAGGCATATAAATAAACAAACACGAAAAAATTACAACGTTGTAATGATTCATGTTAAGCCCAAAATTTTGTGGACACGTCAATTTTCATAGGAAAACGCCGAACCTCGCATGGAATAATATCGAATGTTGTATATATAATTCATAAGGCCGACTCGGCAAAGCCACTACACCTTTGTGAATAATTTAGATGTCAGACACATATTATTTTTGCAGGGCCCGCGGTCTGCTCTCGTGTTTGTCCTATAAAATGTCATTTGGAGCATAAAGGGGGTTGTCGTCGGGAACTTTAACATTAATCCTTCGGCTAGACTTGAAATAATATTTTTTTGCCATGAAAATAAATTGGTCAAACGGAGCATTCGTGCGAAGACGATATTTTAGATACGAGCAACTAAGCAAAAAAGGTCCAAAAATAAGAAATTATATTTTAAATCAATAAACAAAGCGACAATATCGAAGAACATGTTAAAACAATGACTGAATGAGTCAAGTTACAATTAAAATAAAATTAAAGATATACAGAACTTGAAGCTTATCGATCAGAGCTAAAACTATTAATCCCTCGCACGAAATCCAAAGTGCTTGTTTACCAAACTCGCTCACAATACCTCAATCTACGTGCAAGAGTCGGGCTTTCTAACTGAATTACATCCAGTCTCCGCACAATCCCACGCCATCAAGCCATTATTAACCCTTTCAAGGAGTCACAATCACAATTTGCGGTTATTTGTCAAGCCGCATAATGCGCTAAAACATTTCGTTTAACATCTCGTTTCAGTCTAAGATTTTCGGCTTGATCTCTTAATGTTTTTGTGGTGTTGCGGTGTTAACTGCGGTAATTGGCTTGTGTAACGCTTGTCTGAGGTCGGGCGATACCGCTCGTACCGCTGATGTGTTTGTGGAGATAGGATTTATTGTCTTTAAATTATCACGTTCTCACGAGCGAGTTTGCTGTAATTTTGGAACGACTGTTCTCTTTATCATCATTAAGATAGCAAAAACTTTGATCACGTCTTGCGTCGTAGGTTTGTCTCAATTAGTTAGATAATTTACAGCTATATAAGCAAATGTTTTGACATTAAAACGGTTTATAAATTTCAAACATGTACAGGTTAATGCCTTAGACTTTGGGTTTCAGAAGTGATTTAGAATAATGCTTGAACTATTCACACGAGGCCATTCAGGCGTAATGTATTCGCGTCTAATTCTGCAAACTCATAAATAATCTGTCACCTTCACATTACAAATCTATTGTGTTCAGAACAATAAGTTTTAGCAATGAGGAGAGTACCTATTTTGGGTTCAATTCATGCACAACTCAATCAGTTTGGCAACAATGTGTATTTCCCACGTGCGGGCAGAGGTCGTGTTTTGTTTACCGGTAATTTTGACATCGTTTTGCTTTCTCCATGCCGTGAATACGTATTGCGTGTTCACGTTTATGCGTTTTTGGTGTTTCTAAAGATTCTACTTCATTATGTTAAAGTTACTGTAAGACGTAGGCATAGGTAATTTAACTGCATTTAAATTGCAGATAAATTGGGTTTTTTTGTTTTACTCATAAGGTTCACTTTTCAAAATCTTCTATGTAGTATCGCGCTTAGAAATGTATTTCTTAGTTTTATTATGTCTAAGATTTAACTCAACGTCTTTTGAAATTTCAGACAGATAACCTTTGAATTTTATATCAACCATTAAGCTTTTTAAGCTAAACTTTTTAATTACAAACGACAATAATTCATAACTATTTTAAGTATTTTGTATCATGTAATTAAGTAATATAATAAAACATTTCGTTCGCAAGGGTTTGTAGCGCCTTGTTTGAACCCAATAAAAGAGAGATGAAGCGGAATAATCGATTCGACAACAAGAGGGCTTCGCGGTAATGTGTCTCTATATCGATACAACTCGGTGAGTTCCGATTGGAATCGATTCACGCACCGTATTGCGTCAGTATTATTCTTGATCATGTTTCCCTAGTGTATTAATCCGATGTTTGTTTGAATATCGTTGCGTGAATACTTCAGTTTTAGTTGTTTTGAGTTGATTTTATTGACGTATTGTATGTTATTTTGATATTTTGACAATTTGTTAATTTGTTGACTTCGGTTTAATTCTAGACGATATTGTTAGTGACAAATTGTTTCTTTAGTTATATTAAAAAGATCGATTCAATTTAAATATAACGAAGGACTATTCCAACAGCATGCTGAAATAGTTAAATATAAAGAATGTATCATCTCCGGGAACCCCAGGAATTCAAGTAAGTAGAATTTACGATAACAATATACATAGGTATTGTTAAGAATGATACAATATTCATTAGCATTGTGTTGTTAATGCATTATCTTATTCACTTGTTTTGACCAACATGTTATTATGGTGATCAAAGAAATGGCGATGAGTACTCGATTATCGTTTTAACAATATTATTGGCATTATTAATAAAATTGGCATTTGATTACCATAAAAACCTGAATACTAATTTGATGCCTGGTAAAATTAATGAATAATAAAACTTCAATTGAGAACAGCTAACAAAATGTGATAAGAAATGACGATGTCTATCAAAACCAACACATTTAATATCAAAAGAGTATTATGATCTTGGAACACGACTTCGTTCTACATCAAAAGAACAGTTCCTTGCAATTCTTTGATTAGTTTCTCTTGTCACATCAAAGCCCTGGGGTCCATTGTGTGACCTCTAATAATGATATTTCCATCAATTTTTCTATTCCTCGCCTCTTTAATGTTTATTACAGAAATATCTGACGGGTTTCTTTTCGCGGGATATTAACGTCAAACTTAGTTCCATGCGATAACGACATTTGTGTGGGTGCCTTTATTGTGATGTTTGTTGATGGTTATGAGAATGACACGGTGAATGATATATTTATTGACTTCTTTATTATGACTGGTAAATATTTAGTAATACATACCTACCTATCAAATTTCATTAAATACATTTAGAATGAATACCTCGTTAACTTCGCATTCTATACCTATTCGTCTACTAATAGACGCCTCATAAGTTTATAGATTTTTTGAACAATACTAGGTAAATTGAAAATATGGATGCAATATTAAATTTAAAATTTGATCTAAAATAAAAACAATATGTTTATAATATTTCTCCCTGCAACTTTACTCCAGAATAAGTTTAAAAATAGACATCAAAGAAAACAATTAGTGCATTAAAAAGGTAACATTTTGACGCGTTCTCTGCGTATGCGCATTGCCAAGTTGAAGCTAATGTAGGTATATTTATATTGTGATGTCTTATTAACGAATGATTTAATGTTGACAGGCAATTTTAGTTTTTTTTTTACCGTCTCGCAAATCTTTTAGCGGCTTTTGAGTGAATGTGACATAAATATGGTTTTAAGTTTTAGCGGTCGGCGTTTTGGAAACGTGACGGCGCCATTCGATATTTCCGTTTCCGAATGTGAAAGATTTTGATTTTCTTAATGCGTTAGCTTCGTAAGTGGTTTGTTGATGGACATCTTAAGTAAAAAAATCTATACGTACCTACTTATTTACCTGCTAATTTTTGTCTCGATCACATTCGAACTTTGTATTTAAACTATGGCTGCTATTATTAACATAACTAAAATTAACTAAAACAAAATGACAATTGAATTTATATCAGTAACACTAGGAATTTTAAATATCTGTTATACTTACATAAGTATCTAAGACAACCAAACCGTATTATTTAGTAACACTTCAGCACAATGTATCTTAATAGTCCACACATGTCACGTCTACAAATTCTCGATAGAATGCAGTACAAAATGAATAATCCAAGCGATTTGCAGATAGTTGCGAAGGAAACAAAGCGACTGAATTGCACAGGCCACTGTGTAATCATAGTCAACAATGTATTTATTGGAAACATGTGGACGAGCTTTCATTGTAGCTATAAACCGTTTCCATTGTCCAACGATGGAAGTGTAGCTGGTATTGGCCGGCAGTATTGGCTGGTAGTGACCGACGTAGATATATTTATCACCAACAAAAACGGTGGTGAGTTTGAAGTGTTTGTTCGAAACAGAGAAGCTAAGGTAAATGGAGAATAAATTGTCCGAGAAGAAACGATGGAGAAACAGAGTTATAAGACGCAACTCTTGCCGGAGATCAAAATATGTGTGTGACGACGAAAACTACTCCGATATATGAGAAGATTATCCATGTCTTAGTGAAGTTGACTTCAATTCAATCTAGGGTTTTCAAGAAACAGGAAGGGAATTAGCAACCAAGCTTTACAGGTCGATAGATAATCAAACGATGAAGCATTGTTACCCTTACACGTGTCTTTGATTGTCATAACAACATTACCAAACAGACACATTACGAAGGAAACATTTAAATAATGGAACGTTTCCTTCATAATTGATAACCACGACAGTCAGCTATTGTTATTCATACGTACTAAACAATGCAGCATAAAAATACAGACGATAAGAACAGATAACCCCGAAGTTCTCTTATAAAAGTAATTGGGAAATGACATAGCCTGATAACCCATTCCGATAATTATTTGGTGAGTTATTTTGCAATCCGTCTGGCTTTCATTGTGTCTAATAGATTTTTTAATAACACACTTGATGAAATAATATATCAGACTTGTGATAAGAAACAATTAACTGCATGTCAAAACATTGCAGAAAATCTGAAATTGTACATTTAAATTTAATAAGAAACCTACGTGATCTACCAATCTACGTGAGATGAAGATAACAATGTCAGTAGGTAACTATAAACGCATGGCAATAAGATTACGGACGAACAAAATATTATGATGGCTAGGCTATTATCTCGAATAACCTAAATTAACAGACACAATTCAACAGTGATAATACTCAAATTGGAAACAATAAAACAGTTCAAGCACAAAAAGTTGATAATCTTGGGGTCAGCTTGAACATTGCGTGACCCATATCGTATTTATTCAAATTGAGACATATTCGAATCTTACATAGTTATATTTTTGATTTATAAATATTTATAACTTTCTGATTTAATTGTCAAATTACTAAACGATTGATATCTAATGCAGCAGACCTAGACTAGTGCAGTCACACATTATTTGATAGCAACAACTCATCATGACTTAATATAATTCAATTCAATTTTCAAAAAATGTGACTGGATTAGCAATATTTCTTGTTTAGGCTTCCAATTTAAATCTAATACAGTCTCTAAGAGTTTCAAACGAACGATGGTAAGATGTCTGCCCGAGGCATGCCCAAGGGCACACGAATACGTTAGGGCAGAATGGGACCATCCGGGCATGCCCGACAAATCTAATAAGAATGCCGTCTACCACCAACAAAAGCATTGTGAAGAAGATGTAGCATTAGTCTCTTTGTCCATACCCTAGCACGTGTGATTCGGCTACCGAGGAATTCCTCCTTTATACTCATTATTTGCATACCAACTGGTTCCGTCTATACGATATTAATCAAAGGTTTTATTAGTGAACATCAAAGAATAAACACAATACTAAGATCTCTTATAAGGTACCCTCAATACCATTGTTACTTTTGTCAGAGGTTGATTTATGAGCGGCCACTGTTGTTGGGCCACTCCGTATTGTGTTGTCAGTTTTTGTTTGGTCCTCGCCGACATTGTACTACCCCTTCGCCGGTCCACCTTCGATGCCTTTATTCACGTTGATCTCGCTGATGCTTCTAACTGGCACAATGGTTCAAACGACTGTGTGACTCACTGTACAATACAGATTTCGCATAATACCAGCCCATATAAACCTGTGCTCGTTAATGGCTATGTTTGCAATTTTATATATTCTCATTTTATTTTCATTAAAGCAATAAACATTGAGTATTTTAATCAGTAAGACTTTCAAATTTATTAATAGGTACATCAAATTAAATTTTATGCTATTTAGAAGAATCATCAACGAGATGACATTCTAGACCTAGACGATGCGATTTAAAGATTCCATTTATAAGCAGTAAAACGAAACGCCGATCTGAAATTTGAGTATTTACCACATCTCGTACCCTTTTGTCCTTCACCAAGTCCTTGACCGAGCATTATGCCCCATTGTGTGCTACAAAGGCGCGGCTACGATTGAGTCTTGTAATGTTCATGCATCGCTCCATACATTCAGGTTACGTACATCCACTCTCTTCCGAATCATTACGTGCTTTACCACTTTTGTCTGCTTCCCCCTTTATTACGTTCGCATTCTGTACATCTCATTCTATAATAGACATCCCATTGTAGCCTCCTGCACCTTGATTGGCTCTTAATGTTTTTTCAACGTGTTTTGAGATTTGTAATATTTGCGTCATCAATACTAATGATTGCAACGTCTTCACAATACACATTGTTGTGTAAGCTCGCTCGGAAGGTTTTTTAGAAGATTCCACTCCGTCATTATATTTAGTTGGTTACTTTATAACGATAGTTTGATAACAATGAAATTTAAAATTGGACGCCGCTACTTGTGTTTGTTGATT
>DWPC01000443.1:0-10107 GCA_018251435.1 Oarisma aurantiaca
CATAGGCTATATTTTATTACTAGCTGACCCGGCGAACTTCGTACTACTACGACATGTGAAACTTGAAATTTATTGAGTGAATTTTGAATATCAAGTTTCTTATGGCGATACGAAGTTTGCTTGGTCAGCTAGTATTTATTATTAATAGAGATCACTAAGCGCACAAAAATCAGAAAGAAATGATAATATACCAACTACATAACTGTATATATTTTTAGTAGCATTAACAAAAGCTTTTGCAATGTGATTTTTAACTAAAGTTAACGAATTCTCAAGAGGATAGGAATGCAGGGTTTTAACCAAAAAGTTGGTTTAGATCACACAAATTAGTGAACAAATCCTAACTAAAATGAAAGCATTGTACAAAACCTAATTCGCTCACTGAACTCCTTCAACATCCATTTGGCATGTAGATATAAGGAGCCTTGATCTGTTATTAATGCACCGGTGAATACAGCGCATTTCCACTTTGAGTTGGTATGAGCAAACATTTCCCCACGTTATAATTATATAATGAAAATTTAAACTTAAGGATTATAATTTTGATTGCATGCCTAACCCCTAACACGCAAACTGAATTAATATCATGGAAGTCATTGTATGTCTGCTCTGCTAGCAAAATCTAACGTGTGATATTTGCTTATCCCAGCACACTTTTTTGTGTCATGTAAAAGACATTATGTTATCAATGTATTAAACACAGAAAACTCAAAAGATTTATGAATGGGGAATATACTTTTCTAATATTTTATTGCATTAATTCCTGAGACGGTCACGTTCTAACCGGCGCCCGGCGTTGTATGTATCTCAGCTGACCGAAACAACGCGTGTGCGCTCGACCGGAAACAGTGACGCAAGAAATCGATCAAGAGAATTATGTTCAAACAAAACTCAATGGAAAAAACGAGAGCGACGCCTTCGCAACGGCACCTTGACACGCGGCGCCCTTGACTCTGGTGAAAACAGACACGGCGGACGCTTGTCTCATCCTTAACCCAATGCGCTTGTGTACTTTCGTATCACATTTCCTTTCAGGAAAGTCTTATGTCACTGCCTTCGTGTTTCACCAAAATGTCTCCTCATACTGACACAGATAGAAATATCCTGGAACGTGCATAATGACCGCCAAGTTATCAAGGAATAAAAAGAAATATACAACCAGAAACGATAAGGTCTTTCAATGGCATTCTCAAGTTTTTAAAACACAGTGAAGTTATAATTAATTGGAATTATTGATTTGCTAGAGTCAGCATGATGCAGCTGATTATACGGAACTACATAACTGCAGTGACAATTAAATCATTATAGCCTTCTTAAAAATATTTCCTTAAGCGATCTAAGCACTGCTATACTACACAATGTAGAAATTGTTACTGAGAAATTTTTGTAAAAAGTACAAATACTAATCACATATCAAGCGTCCAATTACGAGTAGGTATTTTAACAAACATAAAGCAAGAATCTCTTACTTTAACTTTTTACTAAGCAAACATTTCTTATAAATATTTAACTGTCCCTTAGATTGTTATGTGAGAAATAAATCGAATAATTAAAAAAAAGTTTAATAAGGATGACTCAATTTCAGCCGCATGTGTTTAAAATCTTACAATCACTGCAAATAAATGATAATTGTTAATTAAAACCGATATGATAATGACTTGCTTTTAAATTTTTTAAGCAATGTTTTCTAATTTCGAAATAGCTTTAATGAGTTCCACGTGATTATTAATAACATTATAAAATAACAATGAAATAGATCCAGGTCACTTACCTTGCTGCGGCCGTCAATTTTTAGTTGCCCTGACATTAAAAGCTTACAGAATGTTCTGTGGCAATACTATATAAACTAAGTAACACTTGCAACAGGCATCATTTGGCAATCGCAGACATCCAGAGAAAGAAACAACATGAGAAGTTTCACTTTCTTTTGTCTTGTTGCGGTGGTAGCAGCTGCCTACGCAAGGGAGACGCGCTATAAACGAGAGGCAGACCTCGTGGCAGCCGCCTCCAACCACTGGGAAAAGGGCGAGGGCGGCGAGCACTACGGAGATCATCACAGCGATCATGGAGCCCATTCTGACGAAGGCTATAAGGGATACCACGAACAGGAACACGGCAAGAAAGGCTATGTGGACAAAGAAGGACATAAGGGATATTACGGTGAAGATGGCGGTCACAAAAAGCACCATCATCACGATGATGGATACTATGGAGAACATCACCGTGGCGAAAAGGGAGGTGAAGGACACGAGTACGAGGAAAAGGGCCACTTCCATAAGGGTCACTCCATCAAAGGTCATCACGGCATTCACAAACTAGACGAATTCAAGAAGGATAAGCATTTCCATGACAAAAAAGGTGAATCTGGATTTGATGAGGGATATGGAGGTTACCACTACGAAAACGGTTTCAAGAAGGGAGGTAGCTTCCATAAGGGTCACAAGGATGGCGGATTCCATGATGAAGAATATGGTAAGAAGGGCGAACACGAAAAGGGAGGATACCACAACGACCACAAGGGATACAACGACGAAGAAGGCCATCATGAACACTACCATCACAATGAAGGGCACGGTAACAAGGGTGGACATGATGAACACAAGGGTTGGGGGTGGGAGCAGGGACACAAGTAGAAATGTCCTTTGTGATGACGACGTAAAAAGACGATGAGGCTATTTTGTTACTGTTATTTATTTTGTGATACGTGAATAAATTATTATACATTATATGACTGTGTCTATAGTCTTTATTGTATATTAACCACTAAGTTCATCCACACTACACTACATGCAAATGTTATCACAGGGCGTTATATCTACAAGAATTTAAGAAGGATAACCTATAATCATAACAAATATACTCGTAAATATCACTGTAGTCTGGATCGGTGGAAAATAAACATGTAAAACATAAATTCATAAAAAAAAAACAGAAAAAAATCTAATACATTTTGCTTTTTAATCCCATGTTAAACGAATTATGATGAGATGTTAAACAGCGGTAGTCAAGAGTCAGTTATTTAGAAGGAACTACACAGTGACTATTAATCCTTTATTACGTTTGCAAATATTAAAACTTATGACAACTTACATAGTGACTATTTCTCAGTTGTCATTATTTTATTTAAAGCACCGCTTGGTATTAAGCCTACGAGGGCAATTGATTTAATGAGCTATTGAAATAAAATACTGAAGCAGGATGTTCTTCGCGAACTATAACTATGACACACGACAGCCACTAACGAGATTCTTGAAATTTTTCATCCCACATCATAACTCCGCATCAAATACGAGTAGTATCAGCAAAACGTGTAACATACATAATTGTATACCTACAGTAACAAATATGTAGTACTTTCTTCACCAAAATAAGTGGTCGTTAAATTAATTAACGTTGCTGGGTACCTATTACTTGGCAATTAATTAAACCAGCATTACCTGAAAAATTCGAGATCACACATGTGCAAGAGTAACAAAAGATATACCTAATCAGGTAATATTTCTCAAAGAAGTTTGGGAATTCCGGGAATTCTATAAATGGCGTTAACGAATGTTATTCGGCTTATAGAGAAAAACATTATCTGTTTATTGTTCAACGGACTTGTAAATTTGAATACATTATTACTTGAGATTGCTGACCTGGTAGGGTGAAATTTCCCGTTCGTAGGTATAGACGCAGATCCATCTGACCGCCTAAGTATCCGTTTATACCTCTCGTATGTCCATCCCATTGTTCATCCGTCTGTGTGTCTGTCTATCTAACCGTCGGTCCATAACACTAAATCCGTGGTCTGTGGTCCATAGAGTACTTACGCCCAAAAATCACATACACAAATAAAATAAAAATGTGTCAATTTTCAGGTAAATTTATTATATGTATTATGTAACTTCCGACATGGGTGTCGTCATTTACTCATTTGAGGTCTAGATGATAAAAATATAAAGCAAAAAACCTCTCTATATCTATATTGATGTATTTTGTATATTAGGAGATAAATAAAAATTGTTCAAAACGTCCGATACTAAGCAAGATCTTTAATATCTTCAAAAGAAATATATATTCAATAACAATCGAATATTACATAGAAATAAACATTTGGTAAAGACAATTTTAAAAACAATTTGGATTACATAGGTACTCACCAAATCAGAATTTTGGTTCTTCTTAGTTCCGGATTTGAAACAAAATCTCGCTATTATTGACTGGTAACATGGAAGTGGAAATCTCTTCAGCGGTGCTCGCTGTAAAATCCTTGACACTACCGAACAACGCTAACGTTTCCCAACCGTCGCGACTGCAAGTATAAAATATCTTCGGCGCCAAAGCAAATTATCATTCACAGCTGCAGCTGCAACACAACAATGAGAAACACACTTCTTCTGGCTTTAGGGCTTGCGGCCCTTGTGGCTGCAGTCTCCGGTAGGGAGATCAGAGAGAAGAGGTCCGCCGACCTGGAAACCGCCGCCTCCCATGATCATCACCATCACAAGGGCCATGGCCACGAACATCATGAAGGCCATCATCACGACCACCATCATCATGACCACAAAGGACACAAGGGACACCACGACCACCACCACGGCCACAAGGGACACCACCATCACGAGGGCGACAAGGGACATCACGGTGAACATGGACACCACGACAAAGGACATCACCACGAAGAAGGCCACCATCACCATCACCACAAAGGCCACAAGGGCGACCATGGTCACGGACACGAAGAGCACGGTCACTGGCATAAGGGACACGACACGAAGGGACACCACGGCATCGAGAAGCACGACGAGTTCAAGAAGGACAAGCACTTCCACGACCACCATGGCGACAAGGGCCACCACGAGCACTACGGCGGACACCATCATGAGGGCGGTCACAAGAAGGGCGGTCACTTCCACAAGGGACACAAGCACCACGGACATCATGAACACCACCACGGAAAGGGAGGTCACCATGAGGATGGCGGTCACCACCACCACCACAAGGGTCATCATGGTGAGCATGGTCATCATGAGCATCATCATGGCCATCATGATCACGGAAAGAAGGGAGGTCATGAGGGCCACAAGCACTGGGGCCACAAATCTGGTCACTAAAACGTTACTAGTACCTTTGTTATTATTTGTTGATATTTTTTTACAAACGAATTTTGTTACGATTTTTACAAGAAAATATACAATTTGAATTAAGTTTGGTTTCCCATTCTGTCTCAACAAACTTTACTTTTTCTAGATATAAATGACCTTAATCCTTTCATATAAAATTTACGGAGAAATATTGTATCTAAGAAAACAAAAAGCTAAATTAAAACTTCAAATGTACGCAAACCGTTAAATTCTTATCATAAAAATATTTACTTAGGCTAAAGCCCCGGCTCTTTTTTACTTGTTTTAGAATAATGTTCACCTAAACGCACTACATAATATATTCCTTATTTCTTCTTATTTTCTAATTTTTTAATTTTTGTGAATATATGGAGCTACAATATTTCTTGCGTATAAATAAGGTGACATGCATTATTTATCCTATTTTGGAAAATATCTAATGAATACAGTACTTACTCGTGCCTTACCTATAAGGCAACATGGAATCATGCAAAGCAAATGTGTGCCTTAAATATTAAAAATAGTGTTTTTAGGGTTTAACAGTCAAAAATAGTCTTTTCTTACAGAAATCTTAGTGTTTGTTTGTTTGACATTCAATCCGTCCGCAGCATAGCGTAGGTTATACTATGTTACCTACGTAGGTATATTAAAAGTAGATTACAAGAGGGTCAACCATTGAAAATGAGCATATTATGATATTTTTCTCTGATGTCGAAAAGTTTTTGATAAATATTAAGGGTTTCCTTTGCAAAATAACACATGATATGTAAAATTATGGTATCCAAGTCTAATTACCTACTTATTATCAAATTTACGTAGCTACCACAGGTACTATGGGGCGGCGATATACGTAGCTCGCAAGAAGCGTAGGGCAGCAGATTTTACTGTTATCTCTCGTTCTATGCCAACACGTATTAGATTAAGAGTATAATTAATGTTTATTTATAGATAGTAGTAGTAAAAAAAATATACACAAATTCTTCCGTCATTTTTCTGAAACCAAAATATTATCTAAAATAAAAAAATCGGACAAATACAAAAGAAGAAATGCATGGCAAAATTAAAACGATTATTATAGACAATTGTGTAATTTTGTTTATTTCACAGTAGTAAACAAACTGTTGTTTCCTTAGAAATCTGAAAAAGAAACTACAGTTAAAGGTTGTTCAGCTAAAATACGCTTCGGGTATTCAACCTTGCTAAATAAAAGACAGTACGGCCTTGGAAATCTGCGACTACAGATCGCTTCCGAAAGAGCCAAATTACAGAAAAATCATACCAGTTTAGTAAGCAATACGGAAAACATGTTGTAAACCGTTTTTATTTAGCTTCCGTTGTGTGTTACGATGACAATCGAACGGAAAATTGGAACATTATTTTGATATACGAGTACCTACCTACTTTAAAACGTTAGATTAATTTGAAACTATGCATATATAACAAGGGCCAATGACTATGCAATAATATAAAATTATACCTACTTATGTCCATACCAGGACCATCAGAATTAGCGATTTATTTTTGGGCTCCTGCTACCCTTTTTCGAAACAATAGCCGGTTTTACCATGTTTTGATTATTATGTTATGTTGATGTCAATACATTATCACATATTATAGCTTTATCTACACGCCTTAAATATAAATTTGTCATAATGTATTATAGACAAGTAATCAGAAATAACGTTCTGGGAAAAAAACTGTACATAAGCACATAATATTGATGATGTCATTGCCTATAACTACTCTAGCACTTACCAAGAATTTCTTTCTATTACATTACATAGAATATTATTCAGTGTTATGAGTGTTAGTAACCCGTATAAATAAATAATATAAAGATAATTATAAAAAATCCTCAAGGTTATTTAGATTCCAATGCTTTTATGTTTCCACCGATGACATCCTAATCCATGCATTTTGTTGATAATAAACAGATATACCACCACCAGATGCTTTAATCTAAACAATTGTTACGAAGGTTGTTATATTTACTAATTTGATCTTTCTAACTTTTCTGCGTTGAAATGCAAAGTACAATAAGATATAAGTAAATAAAAGTAAGTGGAGAGTAAAAAAAATAAAGAAGATGCAATGGAAAAAGCTGAAACGATAAAGAGAAAACGCAAATACATACAATGGAAAAGTTAGAAAGGTCAAATTAGTACCTAAATACTACAAGGTTCAAAAAAATTACGAAGCTCTTCATGGAAAAGTAGCCAATGCCCTCGTCTAGGGAGAGCTCGAACGGTCGTGCGTAGGGCTACGAGTCCCAGATTTTTATTTATGTAATAAAATATACCTTCTACATACTGCAAAGGTTACTCAATCTCGTATTAACAATACCCAATAGGTTTGAGTACCTCATTCACTCAATAGATACATAAATCTAATTGAAACGACTTTTTTAATTGTTATCGGTGCTTTTTTTCCGAATAACATTAAAAACAGCTTAAATTTTTAAATGCGGTTATACATTCTGAGAAAGTTGCTTTTATTTTATTTCATCGGGTAGCAATCACACCCAATAACCCGTGACTCACAAATATTGTGATGTATTTCAGCTTGCTCTATAAGGCTTCTTCTAAAGGAGAAACTCATGCTAAGTAGTGAGTCACCCATGGGCACCGTTTCTGATTTTTACTGATCTCTGCAGCACGTTCGAACAACATGAATGAGCAAGCTCTATACGTATAGTGATGAGAGTCTGTAAGCATTAGGCAAATCACGAAGGCATTCCTTATTTTACAGCATTGAATGTTATCGGAATGTGCAAATAACAATGGCGAAATGTGAAACTAAATTACGATCAATAGTTAACCTATCCTTAAAAAATAATTCCTAAAATATGTACCTACCTCCACCCACTTCAAATTTTTTACTCATGGAATAAAAAATTAAACTTGAAATAAAAAACTTTTATAGCATTTTCCATCCATTATTATCAAATATCCCTTACTATTTTTATAAACGAAATTTTACCAGTAGGATTTCTCTTTGCAAACGCTTTGCCTTCGCATCGCTATTGTTACTCAACAACGTTGCTAACTGCACTATATAAAATTATCGGCACTCAATCAAGTATCATTCAACAGCCACTGCTCGTCACAATGAGATCTACTTTGGTTCTGGCTTTAGGGCTCGCAGCCCTAGTGGCTGTGGCCTCAGCCAGGGAAGTCAGGCAGAAGAGGTCCGCTGACCTGGAAGTCGCCGCTTCCCATGATCATCACCATCATAAGGGCCATGGCCATGAACATCATGGAGACCATCATCACGACCACGATCATCATGACCACGAGGGACACAAGGGACACCACGAACACCACCACGGCCACAAGGGACACCATCATCACGATGGCGACAAGGGACATCACGGTGAACATGGACACCACGGCAAAGGACACCACCACGAAGAAGGCTACCATCACCATCACCACAAAGGACACAAGGGCCACCATGGTGACGGACACGAAGAGCACGGTCACTGGCATAAGGGACACGACACGAAGGGACACCACGGCATCGAGAAGCACGACGAGTTCAAGAAGGACAAGCACTTCCACGACCACCATGGCGACAAGGGCCACCACGAGCACTACGGCGGACACCATCATGAGGGCGGTCACAAGAAGGGCGGTCACTTCCACCACGGACACAAGCACGGCGACCATCACCACCATCACCACGGCAAGGGAGGTCACCATGAGGACGGCGGACACCACCACCACCACAAGGGACACCACGGTGAGCACGGTCATCATGAGCATCATCATCATCATCACGATCATGGCAAGAAGGGTCATCATGGCGACCATCACGGCAAGCACTGGGACCACAAGGGCCACTAAAACTACTATTCCACTAGTTTTATTTGTTTATTGTTGAACTGTTGAATATGTATGAAAATACTTTGTTATTACTTTTTTAAAGAAATTAAAAACTTATATGAAATAAAAATTGCCTTTAAATTATGAATAAAACAAAATGTTTCCCCGAATCTTATTAAATTGATGTGCAGAATGTTTTAGAGTTTGCGTATTTTATAATTTTGCGAACGTTTTACATTACTTATTACGGGAGTAAAGTTTCACAAGGCAAATTAGAAGCCCAGTTAAAGCGAACATGGGAAAAAGAAACTTCGTGTGTTAGTACATCTTATACTTCCCCCGGGATGCATAAAAATTTCAGCAATGGCGGGCGCGTAGGCTCAGTAGAAGTCAGAAGTAGTCTAGTCGAAATTTTAAAGTTTTAATCTAACCTAAGGATTTAGAAGTTAATTTGCATTAATAGGTATGTGCATTAATAGGTATTAATTTGCATTAATAGGTATGTAATGCAAAAATAATTATATCAATATTAACGAAAATAACTAAAATTCGCATTTTTTACATACGATGAAGTCTCCCTTAAACTATGAATAATACATTTTTGGTATGTACATAGGTAGGTACCTAATGCTCAATACTGTAATGCATTTATTTGGTATTTCCGTTAAAGTAAATTGACGAGTTCAACAACTTTTGGTCGTCGTTTAGGAAAAACTATACCTACTTTGCATCTATGCGTACAGCGCTACTACGATTAACTCATGCATGCATAATGCTTTTTAAACTACCCTTGCTTTCCCGCTCAGTCACTATGTATACATAATATTACTAGTAACACCTGCTGTCGTGTTTATTCTAACTTCAATAATGCATAACTATTACATTAATATAATTGATCGCGATTTTGCGAGTCGGTTCGCTTGGAAATGGAACTCGAAGTTCAATGACGAAGTTTAATTCAAAATGGATTGTATGTGTTTAGTATGCATGCTTAATATGCATTATGCATCTTAATTAAGTTATAATAGGATTGATATTTATTGTCCACTTGACATCTATGAAGTATATCACAGAAATAATTATTAGAATATTACATAATCTATCTATACTATAATAAGACTCTAGAGAGGTCAATTCTGTACATGAAATATATTTCCAAAATAACTATCAGGGGGTGA
>DWPC01000444.1:0-10106 GCA_018251435.1 Oarisma aurantiaca
TGACGCAGGTCGTGTTTTATGGACACGAAAATATTGGTTTAACTGCCTATAAAGGCTAGCTTAATAAAGCGAAAGAGAATTGTAATTAAACGCCATTGATGAAGTAGACTCAAAAGAAACTGAGTGACTATTAGCTCCAGGGCTTAGTAGGTAGGTACCTAAGCATTAAATTGTAATGGATATTGTTTTTCATACAATTGAACAGAACGGTAACATTTTGTAAACGTGCATTTGAATGCATGTAGGATTTCTTTTATAAAATGGATACAAATTAAATGTAATGTAAGTACAAACGTTTTGCTTGTTCACTCTTTAATTTTAGCTCATCTCTTAAAAATAACTGAATTTTGTTTTTGTTTTTTACTAGGGACTTATATTGCAATACTAAAGTTGGAAGTTAATACTTCGCCCTTTGTCTGAGTCACGGATGGAACTAATCCAATCCAATGACATTAATCACCTCTAAAATACATGACTAGTCAAAAACTAAGTCTTACAGCAGTGTTTTGAACATTTAAACCCCTCTAGAATTCATTGCATGTGAAATTAATAATAAATAATTAGACTTAAAAAATGAAGACAGGAAGCAATACAGTTGTTAAGTTATATTGTTTCATTTATTCAGGTATGCAGAAGTTAAATAATATTATTAATTAATTTAATAGATACGTTGAAATTAAACTATTATATCTACTAGGCCTATTGTAGGTACTAGGCCTCACACTATATAATAAAATCACTTAGGTATATTATTCAATAAGCCAAGCTACATTTTAGGTGTAATATTTTCCTTGTGTAAGAAACGTGTTATTACTAAAGCACAATCAACTAACTCAGACTCATTTAGTTTTATTGCTCAACACTGCAATATTTATCCCACTGTAGCCCCACATTACTTTGAAAATATACTCGAAAACTGAAAATGAAACTTGACCATTCCACTTGGAAGCTTTCCTTTTACAAAACATTAGAAAAAAACGTTATGTATCACTAATATCTTTTAATTTTCTTTATTTTGAAATGAGTTTTAGCTCGAATTAATTATTATAGATACCTGTACTACATCAATAACAGATTTAAATGAATAGGTCGAGTGTTGTGTTTAGACCTATAACATCATTTCATACAATTGTTAACAATTTTTCATCGATTTACTGTTTTTAACTTATGAGTAAGCGTATAAGTGAATTTAAACATAAAAATATAAAAATGTGAAGGTACATTATGTACGCGATGTTCGTAAGTTTTCAGCAAAGTTTCAGTGAAATCTCGACGAAAATATTCACGGAAAATTTTCAAAAGATTTATAATGGCCACTGGATTCTCGGTGTGTCTATGGTAAATGGCGAGACTACTCCCTAACAAATTGAAAATCAATGAACCGCGGAATTCAATTTGATATTGAAAGCCATCTCTCACGTTGCCGTAAGACGCGGCGTCAGGGAGCACTTGTCGATATCTCTCTCTTTGACTCCGTTTCACACATAAAGCTCAATATTGGATGAAAAGGCATTCATTTAATGTGCTATACATGTGCTATATGATCTCTGTAAAATTGGATAGCGTCCTCGAGTTGCAAGGAAAAATTAATCGATTTGGCAGACGGCATTTGCCCTCATTACGGCTCCCTACAAGCGATATAAAAGCAAGTCACTTGTTTGTGTATGACTTTCTGTCACAGTTTCAGCCCGGCCAAGCATAGTAAATCTCAAGGGCAATATACAAGAAAGGCAAAGATTATGACATATACATATGTACTTTGAGACAAACACGTACGATTATTACCTGAAAAATTGCAAACATTTACAAACATGATAAAAAACATACCTATCTGTCTTAGCTTACATTAGACCAGACGTGTTTATCGAATGCATTTATTTCTAATCAACTCATAACCCGTTTTTTGCTAGCTGTTTATAGTTCCTATTGCAATCCAACTTGAAGTTTGTCATACCACTTCTAATGTTCCTCGGTCCCATGAGATAGTCGCTCTCCAAGCTGCAACCGCATTTGCTATCCGTAGGTATCACGTAAAAACTTAACATATCTAATAATAATTTCATTACAGGCGTGTACCTACTTGCATTATAATAATGCGTTATAATTCCATGTCGATTCAACTTTAAATTATTTCGTGTATTTTATAAGCCAGATTAATATTTATAACAGCCGTTGGAAGTCTCATATTTCCTTTTCGACTGCATGAAATGGTTTAGAGACCCGTCGCTACTTCTCCGATGTGATATTATTACGCGAGCTTTTTAGCTTCACTCGCCGCGCTTGCCTTTACTTTAATATACTCTTACCTTATATTACATATCTTTTCATGCTACGAAACTTGTTACCGGCTTAACAAAATTTCTGAATTCTAAATAACTACCTTAAGCTTTTATTAAAGAGTAATCCTTTTGAAAGCCATTTCAAAAAGGCTTTTAAGGAAGACTGCGTTCTATTGTAGATGTGTTTAATATTAATCTCAGTAAAGTTTTGTTTGAAAAATCTTTTTAAAAGTCAAAATTATAAGAATTGATCATTAAATTCATTGCTTATCTTGATAAGCATAATATTTGTACATTGCCTTATGATTAAATGGTATTACATTCGCCGCTACTCTAAGCTAACACCGGCTTCACACGCAAGGAGTTATGGAATTAAAATTCTCTTACCTAAAACACTTTAATTTCAACATAGAGTAAATGAACACTAACATATACGGTAAACACGAATAACATGAGATCCTCGAATGTCATTTATGTCTGCCCAAATATCCTAATATCCTAAATGAATACAGAGTACAGAAGCAACCGTGATTACTTACATTCACAAATCATACTGACGTCAGCGTTATTGCAACAAGTTCCTTGAGTAATGTCGGCATTAGTAGGTATGATACCTATTCCACCGGAACGTCCCTTGATATAACGTATTCATTTTTCACTTGTATTTCGGCAGCTATGCCTGACTTTATGCTTCATTCACTTTGCAAAAAATGTTAAACTACATTTTTTCTTAAACCTTACTAAAATCTTCTTGTGTTCGAGGTATTTGAATAAACAAGTTTAAGTCCAGCCAAAGAAAGATAACTCGGTAGAAATTGTCATTATTTATTAGTTCAAGGTAGAAAAAGCTACTATAATTCCAATCATTATCTCGTGCGGAGTTAAAAAAGTAGGTTTAGTTGAGACTTCCAAAGTTATTTTCTTGGCAATTTATAAATTACATTCGTAAGTAAACCCTAGTGGTCCAGCATCGTAAGCTGCTTTATGCTAGATTAGTTTTAAAGCGACGCCATATAACTTGAACATAGTCCATACTTAATTTAGAAGTTTAATCTCCTGGGTGTTAGCTAAATTAAATTTGTGGTTCGCATAACTAAACAATGCATGAGAGGTTTTCTATGTAATTAATGAAAATCTTCATTAACAAATACAGTGCCAAATAACGTTACCAACAATACGTGGGTACACACGATTGACCGGTTATAATATCAACTATTTTTATGGCATTGAACGGAAAATTAACTGGCAATCCATTTGATGGCTAATAATTATAAAATACAATACCGTCGTCTCAAATTTTACGGTTTTATTACAACAGCTTTAATTTACTTAATAAACAACATGATAATAATTATAGAAGGTACCTAATAATGTCATGTAATATCTGAAAACAAGAGAGCTGTTTATTATCAAACAGAATAACCGTTATTATAAAGATATTTCTAACTATGAAGCTTTAAACAAATAAAAGCTTTAAACAAAAGGTAAACTTTGGGTAATTAAAGGAGAGATCGTCGTAAATTGTTAGTTGTTTACAAAGACGAAAAGCTGCTTATACATAGATCCTCGGAAATAAATTCGCTAGTGTAAATATTTACAAAGGATTGCCAAAACTTTTACGGCAACAATATGTGCTCAGGAAAACAACGAAAAACACAAACCTACGTAATCGTATTTTTTATACGTTTATTCTGCCTATTAGGTAACCTGATTGTGAAAATAATTAGTAATAATTGATTCGATTATTTACAATTATAATATCTAAATGTTACATATACAATTATATTATGTGTGTTGTATTATTAAGTGAAACACGGGTTTTAAAACATCCAACGGTTTTTAGTGATAATGATAACAAAATAAGATTGCTTTTGATTGATGATGCCGATTTTCTATAATTGCTGTTGAAATTATGTATTGATTCATGTATTTTTCATTTAGCGTAGTATTAGATGCTGACAAATTAATCCAAGAAACTCAGAAATCATTATTGAAATTGGCTACCTCACAGCAGCAAATTTTAAACTTCGTCAATTATGAACTTTATAGAGGGTACGCAGATTCATTTAAAATCAAGCTTAGTAGCTCCTAAAATTGATCTACACTAAATCTTGTCACAATAATGGCGTCATCTAGGATTATTAATCTAGTTATCGACGAGGATACACCTTCATTTTCTCGCAAGGGATAAAGCAAATTGTATTACATGGTCGGAGATTGGTCCCTATCTAGCGTAAGTTACGCTTACTATGATATGACAAGCGTATCCTTGTGTCCTTATTATGTATATTGCCAATTTACGTTCAACGTATTACTAACTTAACTCCTATATCTAAGTTACTTTAAATTTTACATTAAAATTCAAATAGGTAGGTACACCAATAAAATAAAAACTGCTTATTGTAAGATATAAATGGGTGCTTTTTCGCTCATTATGATAATAATAGTGTACCTACTAATCCTTACCCTAGAGCATACCTTGCTGTCAAAAGCTTTGAGGGATGCAGAAGTAATGCGGAATATAGTCGATAGTTCACGTAACAATGTTATCATAATAATTTTGGAAACCGAAGAACCCCGATTATAAAAATTTAATATATAAAATATGGTATTAGTCACTAAATATTTGTAGCAAAGTTTTAATTTTAACGCGATATTTAAATATGTAGGTAAGTTTTTGTCATTTAAAAAAATCTCTCAGAATCAAATTATTCCAGTTAAAGCAGTACCTAGGTGTACCTAAATATAACCTACCAACCAACTGAACCATAATTCAATAACATTGGCGTTATGGAACCAATAACGTCTTGATCTAGCCTACATCAAGTAGAGCCGGCCACTGGATTGGTTACCGCAAAAGCAATTTGTTACAACCATTTCCGTGCCTCAAGTACCAAACCGGTAGGTCTGTGTCGTTAAGATATAATTCACCAAAGCTTGTTGAATGTTTCTGAGTCACCGACCATCAGTTTATTTGACGGATATCTTTTAACGGAATATTCTTTTTCTAATTGCTTATAAAAGAGTACATATAATTGTTATTCCTTTTTTATAACAGCTGGATTTTGTTGAATAAAAACTGATTGATTTTTTTTTTAATCATCAGTTTTTCCAAAATAATAAATCCACGTCATGGTTAGAATTTGGACTATGGTTTTTCCAATAAAGTTAGTCATTGACTTCCGCGGTTGATGAATTGGTAACGTGCACGTGAAATAGAAGGCCTTGCATACCGTGTTTCCGTACGATATATCTCGGGTGACGGGGATTAAACGGAATGTTTAGTTTAGTTCCCATATTCGTACTGACGTCGGCTCTCTAGACGAAAACGTGTACAGAGTCAACAGTTAACAGTCTGACCGCTATGAACACGTTAAGACTAAGACTGAATATATGAATAAACCAATAGCTGAATGTTAAGATCTTGTGTATCGGGGAAATAGGTACATAGATGGAACAATTTACTCGACATTATTTTGTATTTGCAGTTAGATTTTTCAGACCTTATTTAGTTAACAATGGTATCTACGTATGTAAAAATGCTAAAAATGTTAAGAGTTAATACATATTTGCCTCCGAATTTTTTATGCTTTGACCAGACATCGTTTGTCTGGTTACCTGATGCCAGATTTCCTAATTCCATAAAAAGAAAAGAGAGAAATAAAGATATGACTTAAAGCAAAGTCAAGCCAAATATTTTTAAAAATTCATTCAAATTTCAAAATAACATTAATTGTACCTAATATTGAACAGGACAACATGCATTGGGCTATTTTAGATGTAATTTTATAATGAAGCTACACAATCGTTATCAAGGAGAGTAACAATAATTACTTATCTCAGATGATATTTACGTCAAACAATCACCCATCATATTTACAGCATTCAATAACCTAAATATTTAACTGCAGTTCAGTGACTAATAAATATCGAGGAGTAAAATAACGGTATGCATTACTAACGCGCGCACGTAGATAGTCGCTGGTCCGCTACGCGTCAAATGTATTGGAAACCTAACAGGACGAGGAGCAAATAGAACGTGTATTGCAAACCAACCTCATACCACACTTCGGAGTTGGATACGTACTGAAATAAAACATTTTGTCACGTAGCCAGCGGTTAGCACACCTTCAGACATCTGTCGATATCCTTAATTGAATTGAGATCCATGGTCTGTGTGATAGATACTATTTTTATACAACAAAAATAGTTTTGTTGATGCCAAGACCTTAGCTTTTTTTCTATAAACTAAGTATAACTAACAAAATATAAATAACAAAGTATATTTAACTTATCGCTTGCACCACCTACCGCAAAAACACTGAAAACTTCATCAATCATGATTCCTGGTGACTAACTAGACTGTGTTGTAGTAGGTAGGTACCTACTCGTATATTGATTTAAATTTTAAGACCCGTTTTTACATGTATGAAACGTGTAAATATTACAACGAAAGTGGTCCTATCCAACTTCCTACTTCTTCAATGTCATAAACAAGAAGTTGGTAAGAATTAAAAAGAAAATGTGTGTCTCTCACACAAAAAGTTGTACAAAGACTTTGATTAATGTTTTGTTCTAATATAGCTATTAGCAATCAGCCAGATAAAGACTTCATTTATTTCGTTAATACAAATAATTATTATAATATAGATAATAATATGAACATTGTACAGGACATTCATGTTGTTGCGAAGTTCGCCGGGTCAGCTAGTAAAAACTATGTATTATATGAATGAAGGTAACCAAATATCGCCACTCGGAAACCGCAATAAAAATCCTAAGTTACAGTGTACACTGTCTACAGGGACCAAACTAGCGAACCGCAATGCCATACCGCCGGCGCCGCCTAACGGTCATTTTGTTTCAACGCCCGAAAAATGTCACCTCGAGACGTCTTCATTTGCTGCTATAGGCTTTGGTCTCAATCATGAAGTGCTGAATTTACTTTTTCGTTGTAACTTTCCGTTACGCACATACCTACTTATGTAGACTTACATACGTACCAAAAATAAAATTGGTAGGTAGGTACTTTTAAAAACGAAATTTAAAAAAAATATGTAAGTACATTTAAAACGATATAAGTAGCTTCGCTTATAACATTATACCATTGCAGGTTGTTGCATTGACCTTGACCCATTGTCTCAATAGGTTGGTTACCATAATATAAAGTGAGTAGGTACCTAAAGCTTATTTTTACTTAGCTCAACATTGCAACTTTTAAACAAAATATATTTTAGGTAGGTATTAATTATGAATAAATGTACCTAATTTTAGTCCACTTTAATAAGTGTGTTTAAATTTATTTACCAAGCATTACGAATTGGCCTACGCATTTTCTAACTTGAGATCAAAAACGTCAAATAAAAAAATATATTCATTGAAAAATGATGTACCTACCTGTCTATACAATACAGTATTTAATACCTTTTGAAAATCTTTTATATTCTGTAACTTGTTTTACAAAGGCAACCTTTTTCGTATACTTTTTCGGAGAAATTCCAAATAAACAAAGCCAAAATTCAGTCCTTACTCGTATACTTAAATAGCGGTGGACCACTGAAAGGACTTTTATCAAACCAAGGGTCGGTAGGTACTAAATCGAAGTGTCAGCTACACTGCCCTTGTACTTGACAGTAAAGGGAAATATACAGTCTCATTGTTTCATTCTGTAGAACCATGTGTCAGATAAATATCCGACTATAATACTATTATCTCATGTTTTGTTACTATATTTATTACATGATGTAACTGACTTAATTTATTATTGTACGAGTTGTAATAGGCACAATTAGCATTAAACTTAAAAGTTTTTTTTTTGGATTGATCAAATCTTTTATGTTGTCTTGAAATATGATTACAATTATTTAATTACAGTATCATTTTGTTTCTTGTTTTGAATAAAAACATAACAACACAAGGGTATTATTAATTTATAGTTCATGACAAGATTAAACCGCTAGGTATGAAGTTAAAGGACTTCAGGAAGATACCTCCATATCATAACTCTCCCAGGACCGGCGATGCATTGGCGTTAACTCTGGTGACGAAGACTACTTACAATTAAAAACTTGATCACTTAAAAAAAAGATACCGCATCTTATTATCTCACACATACTGTTATCTTATAATCGACATCTAAGCTAAATAAAGCCATTGGAATCTACCTCCAGTTCTTTATCTAAATTGTCTTTAAATGAATAAAAAATATTAAAATGTGAATGTGGCTTAATTTTAAGCTTTAGTCTATGACAATGATGTATCTTAAACAAAATGAATCATAACTGTCAAATAAATAGTTTACCGCAGCAAAAAAGACACAGCAAAATGTAAAATGAAGTCGAGGCAAAAAATATAACAAACAGGGCATGATAAGCACGACATCACTGCTATTCCACAGGCCGTCAGGTCAAAACGATCCATATCATTCATAAGGCAAAGATAGTTAGTGACAACGAAATACTGCGAAATTGTTTTCCGTAGCGCTGAAACCAAAAACTGTAATAGTGGTACAAGTTAGATCGAGTTGGCAAAGCTCCAATTGTTAAACTACCTATAATTATGTATGTTAATACGCGCGAGGTGGTTCAGATAGCGTCTAACGACTTCCTTCGATAAAAATAAAGTTGCGTTGAAATTTTAGTTCCGTAGTTGCAAGTTTATTGCCGAATTGCGTGTGGAACATGCAATCAGGAGTTCGCCATCGCCCTTTATATAGACATTGATTTAATTTACATAGAAATGTGATGAACACGACGATATTTAACCATCTGCTTCAGGTTTTCATATTTTTAGAACATGATTTTCAATGTAAATTATTATTGGCTATAAAATGCAAAGCCATTTAGGTTTATCAGACCGCTGTTATTAAATTAATCATGAGCATTTCTTTGCCTTTGAGAATACTTGAAGCAGTTGGATCCTTTTGTAATCATTGAATTAGTAGATTCGTTAGGAATTCCAAACTTTTTAGAAAGCTCTTTTACTCCCAATGATCGAGTTAACCATTTAGGCCTTTAGGGTAACGTGCTGAAATCAAGCACTTAAGTTTGGAAACCTTTCGCTAGGATCAGAGGTAACATTTTGACACGCTAGGTACGTGTCGAAGGGATGTAGGATCATCATTATGAAACTGAAAAGAATCTCTGAAAATCGAAAATATTACAGAAAATATTAGTCACTAATGAATTTATTTGAGATACATTTTATAGACATTGTATTACTTACACTTAAATAATCCGTTCTATGAGAAATTTCAATAGATGTTTCAATAGAACTTTAAAAAGTCATGGTACGTTAGCGTGGATTTTCTTTAAAGCAAATTCTATTAGAAGAGTCACGTTCTTTAGTACCTAATTGAAGTATCAAAAGTGACATACTTTGTTTTAGCTAAAGCGACGTATTTTTATTCGGATTTGAAAGGACTAAATTACTAAACATACAATTAGCCCAGTTATTCGAGCTCATACCAGTTTTAACAAGTTTAGTCGGACACACTTTAAAACTATATCAATTCAGTATCCGTGATGAAAGTAATTTATCAATTGAATTTTTTTATTTAAAAATATAGGTAGCAATATTTCGCAAAGCGGAATTGAACATTTAAAGCTCTAGCACCAATTTAGAGCCAAGTGTAGGTGTTTAACGAAGCGTCCGATGATAGATTTGATTGGAATGATGCCAAACGCTATCCTTTAATGACCACCTCAATTGACCTAACTGCCGCAGGCATAACGGCTAGCGCAGTTCATATCGGATCAACCAGCATTTGATGGTATTAAAGTATCAAAGCTTTGTGGAAAGATCCCTTTATTTGAAGTAGGTACGAGT
>DWPC01000445.1:0-10104 GCA_018251435.1 Oarisma aurantiaca
TTACGTAAGACATATTTACACAATGTTAAACTTACGATTGCTTTATCTTGTTGTCAAGTATTAAACTATTTTGTATCAAAAAATATTCCATTTTATGGCGGAGGCAACGTTAAACGTTACTTAAGGCCATTGACCCTTACGTAACTTTTATATTACTTTATCTTACGTACCTTACGTACCTTTTATAGTACCTTTTAATTGGTAATAGATGGGTAATAATAATACTTATAGTTACGTTAAGCTAATAATTCGCCAATTGGTACCTATTTTAGTTAGTCCACTAAAAAAACAAGGCCACATAGGCTTCAATAGAATACAACATTATGTATTATTACAGATGAAATTTAACGACCCAAAAAATATAATTATGTTTACCTTCTACACTTTCAACTGCATTACAACATACTATTTACTCCTAACTTGTTAAATTACTCACTGTTTTGTAACACAACAACATTCTTAAAGCATCTCTTCAGTTTAAATGCTATTTCAATTTATATGTCAATTGCAGCTGCAACCCAAGAGCGATATTAAATATACATAGTTTGAGTAAATAATATATTTCCTAAAAGCCACGGCTGTAGTTGCTACGGTACTTAATTAAACATTTAATATTACTGAAGCCAACTGAGCGAACTGTTGGCTTGAGTCGAGCTGCTTTTGGCTTAAGTATCAAGCGAATGACTTACGCAGCGATTCTTATGTTTTACGAAAATAAAAGTACCTATGTATAAGATTACATACATATTTAAAGCATACGAATTACACATCTCTTTTGTCATACACATCACTAGCTGGTAACCGCGACTTCTTCTGCACAGTATTAGGACACATCTTTATAAAATTGTAGCCCATATTATTCTGAATTATAAGCTACATTATTGTGGTAAGTAGTTCTTACGTGAAAGATTAACAAACCATCCATCAATACTTGCACACTTTCGCGTTGACGTTTATGTCGGGTAAATGAAGTTGTCTTTAACCCAACATGTTAGTTACACCATTTAAAGCTAAACCAAAGTAAGAAATTAGATTATTTTTCCAACTATCAGCGTGTGCCTTGGAGATAGCCGAAACCGCTTGATTTCTGCGTGATTTATAGCTTGCCGCGCTACGCTAACTTATTGCCAGCGCTTATGTTGAGGGAGTATGGTGAAAGATGACCGTAAGCGCTTCGGTTTGGTTAAAGCAAGCGGAAAATGAATTTAGTATCCCATTGTTTAAGCAAATTATACAGAGTTTTTCTAATGTTTTCTTGCCTAGGAAATTGCATGCCACAGTTGTCGGCAGTCAATAAGCATAATGAAGTTAATGAATTTAAAAACGCAGTTCTTAATTCAAAACTTCGCAGACCACTTCACTCTTATTACTCGTATCTTTATTTCCATTACTATTATATTTTTTTGAATAACCTCTCATACAAAATTCTAGTGTCACGGTGTTTGTACGAACTACTCCGAAACGACTCGACCGATTGTCGTGAAATTTTGTATGCATATTGGTTAGGTATACGAATCGGATACTATCTATTTTTCATCCCCCAGGATGATCCTCCGCTAAATGTTTTTTTCTTATTTTTTAAGAAAAACTTTTTGGTTTCATTTTTTCTTACAGAGCATACAATATTCCTAAATTTTCAACTCTCTGCGATCAAATCCTAAGCTTTTGCGAAACGAAGTTCAGTGGGTCAGCTAGTTCTAATATGCATTTCGAGTATTATTTTACAATAATAATAAAAACACAAAAATGAATCCAAAATAACAACTTGCATATTCACTTAATTATAGTACAAATTAAAATTAAAAATCGCATATATACGTATTCTGCGAAAGGTAATAACTATTCGTCGATTACATTATGGAATAAACTAAACAGAAACATAATAAAATATATCCGTCAAGAGGATTCATTTCAATTTCTTACATTAAAGCACAGCTCGGCTATTCACAATGAACCTAACGTCTTTCATAATAATAATTTCGTAATAGTTTTGCTGGTTCAACGAAACATTAATTATTTGAAAGCCTGGCATAAACCCATTTTGATAAAACAGCACCCCTTGGTATGCTTTCGCTTACATATTTAAAGACACCCTCTTTCTTATTCAAGGTAATAAAGGTAGGAATAGAGGTTGAGATTTTTGGAAGCAGGTCTCTTGGTAGACATTTCAATATTTTTATTCAATTCCGCGAGCAATTGACCCGCGCACGCAGGAACGATGGTTCTCGTATAAGATAGGTTAACGTGAATAGAAAATTCTTCGTTTTTTTAAAGTAGTATGCAATCAAATACGTGTTGTGTTTCCATTACATAAATAATAAGATGATTATAAGTATACCTATGATTAAAAGTAAGATTAGCTTTATTTAACAAAGTGTTTGTCCGTAATTTAATTTCTGCATCTTTTGTTTCAGGTAACCATTCAACTGTATACAGTGGATTACAATCATTTGTAATGCTTCTACTCATTAAATAATACGGTTATGTATAATGTCTTCATATTAAAATACATATTTTTCGTTTGAACTCTTAAAAATTTATTGGTTTCGCTAACGTTCCTCAGTGCTTTCTACAATGGTTCAGAATTAGCAATTACCTCTCGACTTGGTGCTTAAAATTAAATGTCTATGTTATTTCGAATTTTATGGTGCTCAGCAATATTGAAGCTAAGAAAACAGAATTATAATGCCACGTTATTCATTTTATGTACTTACACGTAGCATGTTATTTGAACAATAAATCGGAAATGTTGAGGTTTCCTTAATTATCTAGACCAAGGGTTTAATACAGCAAGCCGAAATTTAATAGAAATTAAGAACTGTTTTTGTTGTAAATAAGTATTTTGTCTTCTGTTCATGTTCTAATTACCTAACGAATAGCTGGATTGAGCGTTTGTCACAATTTCCATTAAATTTCATATTCACTGATTATGCAGTTTTGTACATTAAACTTCACAGGAAATGTTAGAATACTTTATTGCTTTAACTTAAACAAAGCTGAAATCATCAACAAAATAGTTTATATCGATCTGGTCACAAAATGTTTATGAATGAACTTGAAAATAGAAATGATAGCAAAATTATATAATGAAGCCATATATTATATAACTAAAGTACATCTTTAAAAGGAATTAATTAAAAAATAAATTATATAAAGCTGTAAAAATGTTCGTAAGTTTTATTTTAACCCTCTTCTGGTGCCGCTTCCGGCGCTGCTTCGGTTGCTGGTTCTGCCTCTGCTTCCTCAGCAGGTGGTTTCTTTGTTTCCTGATCCTCAAGAGGCCCTTCGGCTGCTTCTTCTGCAGGAGCCTCGGGATTCTCTTCTGTCGGTTCAGCAGCTGCTTCCGTGGCTGGTTCTTCAGAGGGTTTACTTTCTTCTCCAGCCAATTCTTCATCTTCTGGTGGCTTCTCTTCACCTGCTTCGGTCGGAGCAGGGGTCACTGTCGTTGCGCTTACTTTACTCACAACCTCCTGAGTAGCCTTTTCTGCCTCTGGTTCAGGCTTAGGAGCGGCTTCAACTGGCGCAGGAGGTGCCGGTGCTGCGTCTTTTTTATCTTCTTTCTTTTCCCCTTCCTTCTCTTTTGATTTCTTTTGTTTATGCTCCAATGGTAAATAAAGCTTATAATCTTGTGGTAATTCTTCTTCGGTAAACAAACGTTCAGCAAAGTAGATTCTACGGATACGAGCGTTAGCGTGAATTTGAACACGAAGCGCCTCTACGTATTGAGTTCCGTACGCGCGCCTTGTAAAATCAGCGAGATTAAATTGTATTTGATTCCATCCTCCCGAAAGACCAATAGGCATGCTCGTACAAAATGGTTTTATTTTCGTAGTCGACTGGAAATTAGAAATTCTGAACCTCCTTCGCATATTTTTATCATCGAGTATAGTAATTTCAAATGAAAAGTATCTTTTTAAATTTTTCACGATCATGACCAGAAACGGTAATCGAATTCCCAGCACTTGATTCCTTTTCGGGCACGAAATGTAAGTAGTGGCAACATTAGTACTTACGATCTCGAGAACTATAGAGTTAACTTCACTATCTGTTAGTCGTTTGATGTGTCCATTTTGTACTTCCATTTCCCATATTGCCAAGGGATTTGATCCACAACTATAAAATATTGATAGAAGTCCACTTTGATACGTATTTTTAAACATTATCAGATTCTCGGGTTATTAAAAATTCGAATTTATTTATTGATCGGTTGGTCGGGTTAGTTATGATTTGACGTGGATGTCAAAATTGAATGCGTCAAATATAGCCAGTATTTTTTCTGAATTATCTTTTTGTCACATTATAATATTTCTAGTTACCGACCTTTTACCCACGAGGTTGAATACATAATAACCTATAAATAAATAGGGACATCTTTTTACTATGTAAAATACACATTTTAAAGACCACAATTAAATATTTTTTTATAAAATAGGATAGTCCACTAAACGGCACATTGTGTTTGGGGCTTGAAAAACCTTTCTGTCAGCCACGCATTAGTGATACTACTGGCAAAAATAAAATTCTAGATGCAGACGTCAAATATACTCGTAGCTTGTCTGTACCAGATAAGTAACTAACAAACGGATATTGTAAATTTATTAAATTTTGCTAAACTTTATGTTATACGACATATGAGAAAAAAATATAGGTATTAGGATCCTGTTTATGAAATGTTGCTAAAATTTACGCAACAGAGTGAAATAAAATATTTAGTCATAAATTATATGTACTAAAATTACATAAAATTAATGTATTAAGTTAAATAACAAAATTACTTAAATCTATAAAAAAATAAACATAAGTTACTCAAATTGAAATAAAGCTTAAAAAATGAAAACTTAAAAACAAAAAAATGTTTTAAGATTCTGCAGCTGGAGCCTCTGCTGCTTCTGCAGCTTCTGCAGGTTGTTCTGCGACTGGCTGTTCTGCTGCTGCTGTCTCCTCAGTTGCTGCTGTCTCTTCGGCTGGAGCTGCTTCGGCAGAGGCTTCGGCAGCTTCTGCAGGTGCTTCTTCACCCGGTTTACCCTCTTCTGCCCCACCTTCTTCAGGAGCACCTGCTTCAGGAGCTTCAGCTTCTTCAGCCTTTTCAGGACCTTCTTCAGGTTTAGGTGTTTCACCTTCCGGAACAGCTTCTATCTTGGATTTCCTAGAGGTTTGGGAGCCTACTTTCTTAATGGAATGAACTGATGCTTTAGATGCAGATTTTTGTACTTTTGTTTCACTTGGAACCTTTTCTTCTGCAGGCGCAGCATCAGCAGGCTTTACCTGTTGAGACGTAGAAGGCTTCACGTTTTCTTTATCTGCTACTTCCTGTGTCTTTTTATCCTTTAATCCCTTACCTGCCTTACTAGGTAACGGGAAATATAGTTTGTATTCTGCTGGCAACTCATCTTCTGGCAATAATCTTTCTGCAAAATATATGCGCCTTAAACGTATGTTAGCGTTAATTTTAAGTTTTTGTACTTCAACATATTGTTTTTTGTATGCTCGGCGAGTAAACTCTGCAAGATTGAATTGGATTTGGTTCCATCCATCAGAAAGCCCAATAGGCATCGCGGTACATAGCGGTAATATTTGAGTAGTACTTTGGAAATTCGACACACGGAAACGGCGTCTAGTGCCAGTCTCGTCCAGAATTGTAACTTCGAAAGAGAAATACTTCTTTAAATTCTTCACGATCATTACTAAGAATGGCATCGTTATTCCTAGAACGACGTTGCCTTTTGGACATATTATATACGAAGTAGTAACATTAGTTCCGCCTATTTCTAGGACCATTGACTTTATTTCTTGGTCTAAAAATCTTGAAATATAACCATCTTGAGTGTGCACTTCCCATATATTTAGAGGATTCGATCCTCCGCTGTAGAAAATAGTCAGTAATCCTCGTTGGTAAGCGTTCCTATACATGATTGTAAAAATTAATTTCTTTTCTTCTTTGGATAAACCACGAACAAAGTTGACAGTTCGTATTTGACATTTTTCTTTACAATAAAATATTTGAAGGTTTCAAAAAAAAGAACTAAATAAGAAAAAAGAAAGAAAGCAAAAGGAGGTAACTATTCAAAAACTTTACTAAAAAATAGAATCCATGGTAATAATGGTTCGTTTTGATGTGAAATAATGTAAAGAGACGTCAGTTCATAATTTTACATAAAATTAAATAACTAACATTTTTGTAACGGCAACTATAGACAAATTTAGTGAATCGTCAGCTCATTTGGTGGCCTCTAACTCCCTAATTCTGGATGTTTCACCAGAAACAAAATACAGTTAAACTAGTTAAAATATTCAGCGTCAAAGAAGCAACTATATAGCAACAGTAATCAGTTAACGGATAATGTTATGACTCGCGACCTTATCAAAATATACCGCAGGCAACTTAACAGCATCAGGATGAATGAGACTGTCAGACATAACAGAAAAACTTCCAGCGAATACGTAGAAACAAAACTTTTGAAAGAAAAGCTGGCTTTCGTTGTGATTTATCTTCCCATTTGTCATCCTCGACACTAGAAAAATATGTCACGCAAGCCCACAACCAACGCTCACACACAGGGTAACGAAAATAACATTTTTGTCGTCTCTAAATCACGACTTTTCCTCTATGCCCCGTGCCCCAGAGACAGCCACGAAAAAACTGTAACGAGTGTAGAAGAAAATGAAATAGTGCCTTTTGACTGTAACGATAAGGAAGCCCTGTTCGGTTTGCGACCAACTGATGTGGTACGTTACTTTTAGAGCAAATATTCGTGTTTTTGCACACCAAGCCGTTCCACGTCGTTCTGTTTTTTATTATCATTTTGGGGTAGCTCCCTGCTTATGTAGTTAAGATATCGGCACAATTCTTCAAAATTAATGGCGTAGAAAACATGCCCGATGAAACATTACAGATAATTCACTAACGGTTTTCGGAAGCTAAAGATTGTTTCGAAAATTTGCGATGATGACAGTATTTTGTATAACATGTAAGTATTATTATAGATACTCTTTTTTTTGTATTAAAACTAATACTAATAGTACGTATAATTTTTTATTCATTTAAAGATTAATATCCGTCCTGATATTAAACTCCGGATGAGTTCTAACCACGCTATAGTTCCATGGGCATTGGGCGGCAGGAAAGCAACAAAAGAACCGAAACTATTGATCCTTGAAAAGCTTTTGTTTGAAATTCCAACCGACCGCCTGTTAGAGCAGAAATTAACTCATTAAGCCTGTTGAACTGGAGAGAAGTTTTAAACAAACTATGTAAAGTCAGAAGCTGTGAAAAAAATTGTTAGAAAAAGGGACGTTTCAGATCTGCTTGGTGTATTTACAGAGCTCATTGCACGACGCAACGAAGCGTGGTCTGCATAATGTATCGAACGGTGCGCGATTCCGGCAAAGCTTTGTCTGCGTTATTTACAACCAGCCCGTGTTTTCACGCGGAAATTGGATTTGTAAAATAAGACACTGTATAAATAATCTTTATCTAAAACATACTCGTATCTCAGCGGAGTCGTCAGTTTTAGAAGCTGCAGCCGCCCCGTCTAGGCTTCCTTGGCTCGTTTGTCAGATTAGAGCAGAAATATTTTGACACTAACGCCGCCGTAATAAACACTTTTTATTAGTGTCTTTTCTTGAACTGAGAATTATTATTCTGGGTCCAATTTTAGAGAAATTCTTTCACGAAAAATTTGTTGCTGATGGTCGCGCTAAGTCGCATTTTGCGTCCAGTCGGAAATAATCGCCGTCGCTTCAAAGCTGAGCGCGGGGACAATGTATCGAAATTAATATCCGGAGCCGGGAGCCAGCAACAATTTGTCCAACAGGAATGTAGATAATTAAACGGGCCTTGAGCCCATCCTGCTGAGCCGAAAACATATTTTGTCGGACCAACAAGTACGCAGTTAACATAAAAATAGTGACAGAGATTAATCGCGAGCTAATGTATTGTCCACCAGTTTAAGTTTACATTGTTCTGTTTCCCTTCCATTTAGTTAAAGGACGTGCGGAGAAAAGCATCGTGTGCCCAAAATTCCGGTTCATTTACGCTCTCGCATTCATGGCGGATGGCCTATAGAAATAAAGACATATATCTCTATCTCGGTGCCCTTTTTAATCCGCCACTCGACTACGAGTCTCGTAAATCTAAAATGTCGATTAGGAGGACACTGTTTGTCCTTGTCAACATCGAATAAATTGCAATGAGCGTCGCCTGAACACGAAACAAGATCGATCCCATTAGGGCATTATGATGGAAAATGCGGTAAAAGTGGACCAATTTATTCCAGAAACTTGAATAACGTTTACAAGAGAAGTAAAGTAACGTGTAATAATGCAATCAAATTGTAGGTTTAATTTGTTTTACATACATTCTTTGCTATTATTTATAATTAGCATTGAAGTTTGAGGCGTTGTATAATTTCAAAAAAACATACCTAATTACCATTAATTAGGTAATTAATTACTGAATTAATTATTTTTAGCTAATTAATAATTTAACCTACCCGTTTACTTCACAAATTTTATGTAATTTATGTTTGTGACAAAATTTTCCGAAAAAATTGCATTTCAATAAAAAGGCTGAGTATTATTTCTGAATAATTCCAATCAATTTTCGTAAGGATTAGGGCTGCCAACAAAAATGATTTCAAATTCATTGTACCATAAATTTTGTACCTAAATGAAAGGCAGGCTATTCGAATTCATGCCAAGATTTCACAAACAGGCCTTAGCGTGCCAATTGTTGAAGTAAAATGACCTACGTATAGTAACAATATTTTCTAGTTAGTGAATAGAGAAATAATTTATTTCGTGAAACGGATATCATACCCATCACGATTAATGTACAGAAGTATATAGCTATAGAGGCACCTAATTACTTATAGATAATAATAATTACTGTTATAAAAAGGTAGTAAGCAAGATATAATAAAGTGTATAGACGCAATCAGTAATTTTACAATCAAAGTGCGTAACATCATCGTTAGGGACCCTTCTCTGTAAAAAGTTAATGATATGTGAAAAACGAAGGAAATCCGTCGTGTAATTGTTCGTGAATTTAATTACTCGTATGAGAGATGCATGATAATATGAGAAATTTTAACTTGCCTCTAAAACAAACGCTAAAGCTTACAAAATAAATAATCTTTTACTTTAAACAAATTAATATCCCACGTGTCGTCCTTTAAGCCATGCAAGAATGTTCTAAGCTATGGATTTAAAGAGAGGGCTTAAAATTAAGCATCAAACGAGCCCTTAGCTGCTCTTAAACCTACCATCCATCACATACGTCATACAGTAAAGAGTGAAACTCCGTTTATCACCACGTTCTCTTAAAAGATGCGTTAACACCCGTCGTGTGAATGCAATTTTGGACAATAAAACGCTCAAGGTCCATTAGGGGTTGTAAGAAGGGTAGTAAAACACCCTTCGGCCATTATACGCTTTTATATTCACACTTAAGGTTTATGAAACTAAATGCATGAAATGTGTAATGTACCGCGTATATTAGCTTTTGTTTTTCCAACTACCCGCACTAGAGCAAGATGAAAAAGGTTTTGGATTCCTTCTACCAAACTTCTTCTATAAACTCAGGCGTTTGTGGTTATTATCTACATTTTTAGAATAGTTAATATCGGATATATGAAATTCTCCTCTTATTAAAATTATAAAATTCTCGTGTCCCGGTGTTTGTTATTCAACTCCTCCGAAACGGCTTAACCGATTGTCGTGTTTTGTATGCGTATTGCAGGTCTGCGAATCGGATACTACATATGTTTCATCCCCTAAATATTAAGTAGTTATTTTTTATTGTTTGGTATTTTTTGTTTTTATTCTTTTATGATAATTATGACAGTACACAAAAATACATACCTACAACCCAAAATTTTCAACCCTCTACGATACGAAGTTTGGTGGGTCAGCTAGTTATTTATATGATATTCTATTACAATGCTCTATATGCATACTCAATTTTATAAAAAGTCCTTGAAGAGAACAGATTTTAATGTTTTATGAAAATAATTAATAAAACGAGTCGAAGTAATCATCTAACTGTGGCGTTTCTAAAATACCATTCATGTATTTTAGTCTGCAATTTGAAGCCATAAGATTACT
>DWPC01000446.1:0-10103 GCA_018251435.1 Oarisma aurantiaca
ACATCACACCAGTATTTATAATTCCATACAATACCAGTTATTCTTAATTTATTACGAACTATTGCTTGGTTCAACACAGACCGAGTAGGCACTATCTCCTCACTCACAGTGACAAGCTTAGATACGTCATGTAGGTAACGCATGTTTTTATTCGTAATCTCACAGAATGTACATATGTTTAGTACCTAAATAAAAAGATTTGCCACATTTATCCTTAGAGACGTTTCGTATTAAAATCTAAAAAGGGACAAATTCAAAACCAGCAGACGCCGAAACATGCAAAAACAATATTTAATTAACGTCATGTATATGTATCAGTTTTCAATTTGAATAATTTATCTTTTAATGAATACGAATCACTTATCTACATAATGTGAAGTTGAACGATTTTTTCTTGGCGTTGAGTGGTTTGAACATTAATGTTGAACTTCAAATCAATTGAAATACGTATTATACTAGGTATACAAATACATAATTATTTAGCTTGACACACAAATAATGGCGAGATAACAATTGGTCTTACACCCGGCGGCGGGATGTGGTCAACGGCCGCACTCATGATAAGGGGGCTGTATCGTTGCAATGAAAGTTGTTTGTGAACCGATTTCTGCTAATGTGTAGGAAAATCACATGATTGAGTAAAATCGAATACACAACAAGTCCTACCGGTATAATATTAAATAGATATGCTATATTAAGTTACATAAGTATACGTTATGGGATCATTAGATATATAAAATACATACCTACTCAATTAATTACAATATACTTCAAAGTTCAAGTAACTGTCAGTTTTCTGAAGCAAAAGCACAAGAGTGTTTCGATTTGTTAAAATTGCAAATTGCAATGAGAATATTAATCATCCCGTTGTATTAAATAGTGAAAAATGACGCATCTCGGAGAACACTAGGACATCTCCGCATTTCCGACGCAGGTTATTAATATAAACACGGCCACGCGCCACATTCCCCATGCCCCATTCCCCACCGACATAAATAGCTGAATTAGGAAGAGCGAGCGACGTCGGCGGATACTAGAAATGCGTCAAGAATTACGTTACTTTGGTTAGCTTTTATGCCTACTCCTATATAGTAGGTATATATTATTATATACCTACCAGTCCACCATAAACCGTCAAGCTCGCAAGCAAATATATACCATTATGAAGGAGAAAGAGTGAGGAGATTGACACATCAACTTTTCTATTAATCAACTTGTCAACGACTGAATATATTAGGTATGCACGTATTTTTTAAAAACCAATTTAGATAGGTACGTGCTTTGTCATGGAGAAGTAGCGAATGAACAGTAGGTAGTCTTAGTAAATGTACGTAAACGTGAACATAGCCTTTAACGATCGAACGTCATTGGCAGGTTCACGAACGAGCAACGTCTCCGGCTGGTGCAGTTCGTGACGGGCACGTCGTCCATCCCGTACGAGGGGTTCTCGGCGCTGCGCGGCTCCACCGGCCCGCGCCGCTTCTGCATCGAGCGCTGGGGCCGCGTGGAGTCGCTGCCGCGCGCGCACACCTGCTTCAACCGGCTCGACCTGCCGCCCTACCCCTCGCCCCACCTGCTCTACGAGAAGCTGCTGCTCGCCGTCGAGGAGACCAACACCTTCGGCATCGAGTGACTGACGCTACTGGACACGCTTCTCCATTGGCTCGCTTGTCGGTCGGCTGCCTCAGCGCGGGCTGTGGCAACCCCACACCAGCTATCGCCAACTCGAACCCTACTGAAGCAGCTGACATTATATTTTATGCATTGACGGGATCGATGTCGGTATTAATTTTGAAAGCCTCCCTCAAATGTAACGCTACCTCCCGTACATATTGTTACACTGGGTCGGCCCAATGAAGCAGTTACTCACTTGAGTTGTTTTAAGATCCAAAGATTACATAGATATGAGATGTGTGTCGTGTCGGCCCAGCGCGCGGGATCGCAACTCCCTCGTCGGTGTAAATAATAGTTAATTGTGTAGCCGGTAGGCTGTAGGCAAACAAAGATATTAAGATAGTGTTATTATCACATTCGGTAAACAGTATGTAGTATTGTAGGTGTGCCTGCAAGTATCGATAAGTTAGCCACGTATCTGTCAACGTTTGTACTTTTATTTATGCTTTTGATGTAAGCGAAGTATATTGTGGCTGTGAAGGGGACGCAGCTCCCGTAATTAGTTGATACGCTTTCTGTCACTAATTTAAATTTTTCATGTAAGAAATCCTTGTTCATTGAAAAAATAGAATGATAGCAGGATGCTTGAAAAACTCTATGAATTAAACGTTTTCTGTAATGGAAAAATATATTTATTGAGGTTAATTAGTTGTCTACTGCATTCCTCAAACTACAAACAGCACTACCTAGTCAGCTAATAGATTATTGCTTCGGCCGCGACGCCGCTGCACACTGCAGTGGCTCTCCCTGCAGTTGGGCAACTTATGTAAATATAAATACATTATATAATATTTAATTTTGAGAATGTGTATGTTGTGATTTAATTTATGTACTAAATGATGTTCCTCTGATTTAAGGTATTGTGTACTCTTGTGGTTAATATGTATTGTGCTCAAAATTATAAAAACACACGAGTCTGGAAGTTACTCAACGAAGCTATCTAGCCTCGATATTGGATTGGGATTTAAACTGTAAATAAATTATTTATTGTACTTGTGTAAACATTCATGTGTAAGTTTGTTTATTTTTGTAAGAAATAGATCTATTATGTTGAGTTATATTTAACTACATTGAGTATTGTTTTATTGTGTAAATTTTAAGTATCTTGTTTTTGTGTGAAAGTGAACAAACACATCAATATACAATATTACTTACATATTGTGGTTTCATTATTGTAGTTCCCAATGTGGTGAGCCACATGCAACAATATCGGATGACAGTAATATAATTACAGATGAATACTAACTAGTGTTACACTTACATTGAACTGAGCATGGCTGATCTAAATATATTGCAAACATTAAATATTAATCACCAGTCAGTTACATAATATTACTCATTGAGGGGGAGGAAATGAAAGTCAAATTTACATTAGAGAAATGAATTTTGCAAGATTTTCTAAAGAGAGAAAAAAAAAGGAAAATCACACATACAAAATGTTTATTTTTCAAGAAGTTTGTGTAACAACAAAATCAACCTTGTTAAGACCTTATCTTTTAACATATATAACTATTTACAGTTCAAAAGTCTGCATTTGTCAACACAAACTTGTGATACAAAATGCAACAAGGGTTATTTCTTCACAAAAGTTCTACACTAAGTTGTGACGGAGTTAATTCATTATAGTGTGTCACAGTCAGTAAATTTAAAAACCTTATCCATTTAACTCTTCAATTTAAACATAAGCTGATGTGATTACAATATGATAGAAGCTACTGTTATGACAGAATCATATGCGTTACTGTAGCTATGTAAATTCAAGGTAAAACTTAAAAGTTATCCTCCCCCCTTAATTACTGCACAACAATGAGCATTTCGAATGATCCTTCATAATGAGAACTTCAGAAGGGAACCCAACACGCAGACTAACATGGGTCCAATGACGATCAACGTCATAATGCACTAAATCCAATTTAATATAATACACACTTGTGTAAATATTTTGTATATTTACTTCAAAAATAACGGTACATACAATATTCAATTTGTATCTCTATCGTACTTCAAAAGGGGAGAAGAGCGGAGGCTCACAGAGTCTAGCCGAGAGAGGGGAAATCCTTGCTGTCGTCCACCTTGGGCGGAGCGGCCGGGCTCCGCGGCGCCGGGCGCTCCTCCGGCGGGGGCTCCTCGCGAGCCCGCGGACCGCCGCGCCCGCGCCCGCGGCCCCGCCCGCGCACGCCAGCACCACCGCGCCGCGCCGTGTCGCTGAACGTGAACTCGATCCCCAGCACGCGCTTCTGGCGGCCCACGCGCTGCGGGTAGTCCGCCATGTCGTACTCCTCGTCGTCGTCGTCGTCGTCCTCGCCACCCTCCTTCTTCTTCTCCAGCATAACGAGGTTCTTCCACTGGCTGAGGTCCTCGCCCTCGCCTGCCTTACGCAAGTTGTACTGCGGCGCCGTACGCTGTGCGTTGCGCAGCGCCTTGTACTCGTCCAGCGTGAGCTCGCGCGGCTCCTCCTCGGCCGGCGCCACGCGCTCCGCCTCCGGCTGCTGGCCGTCACCCGCCGCCGCCGCGTCCGGCGCCTTCTCCTCGGCGACGTCGCCCTCGGACCCCGTCTTGTTCATCTCATCCCACTCGTCCTTCAGGGTGCCCCAGTTGTGCGGCCCGCCCCCTTCGCGCTTGTCGACGGGTTTAACGCCGGTCTTGTCGGAGCCCGACCTCCTATCGAACTCCCGCTTGCCGCGAGCGTCGTACCCGGGTCGTGGTCCGCGCTGGCCCTCGCGTGGCTCACGAGGGGGCCGGGGTCCACGTCGCTCGCCACCTTCAGGGTTCTCGCTGAAGTTCCGACGTTCAAAGTTAGGCTTGCGCTCGCTGAACTCGCGCCGGGGGGGTCGCGGCGCGCCGTCCTTGCCCTCGACGGCTCCGTTCTGCGGCCGCTCCTCGCGACGGCGCGGAGGTGGGCGTTCCGCATTGCGCTCGTTCGGTCGAGCCGGGCCCTTGCTTTTTTGTTGTTCGCCGCTCTTAATATCTTGAGGCTTCACATTTTGGGTCTCCTTTATTCCTTTCCTGGTGATGGCGCTGCCACCCTTAGGTTTTATCTCCGGTTTACCCTTGTTCTCCTTTTCGGCGTCTTTGGTCTTCTTTTTGAGCTCTTTTGCCTGCTCTCGCGCTTTTAACGCATCAAGAGGATCGGACTCGTCGTCCAAAAAAAGAGCGTATCTGTTAACAACCCCCACACCGTAGGAATTCTCCATTGTGATCCTCTTGATGATTTAATCACACAAAAATAGGATGTTGATGGATTATTTTCACGCACTTTAGTAAGGCGACATTTTGTCTTATTTTATTGATTTCATTTAATATGGCGGACAAACGAACACACTAATACGCCATATGACGGCAGGTATAGAGAAAAGAATGAAAATGGCGGATGGAATCATTCAGTTTCTACTTTATTGATGTCTATGATCTAACTACAGATAATGAATAGACTAGACAAATCATGACAGGAAAACGAGTCTACACAGGAAATTCCTTGGACTATCAAGAAATGTTTTTTTATCGTTTTCAACACGTCGATATTTTGCCTTAACATGTATTCTTAGCATTGTCAGTATGGGAGTCTCACCTTCAATAAGTAAGTACTCTCAAGTACATCATAAGTACAATAAAATTATGTACCAATAAAAATAAAGTTTTTTTTTGTATTTAGTGAATGCGCTAAATCATATTGCGTAAACGCAAGAAAAAAGATTGTATATCGAATTCACGACTATTTATTTTCTTCCACAACTTTAAACAGTATTCAGAAAATGTAAAAACAGGACGGTGCAAGTCTGAAAAATTATACAAGTAATTTCGATTGACTGCCTCAAGGGTTATTTTTAAACATTATTTGCATTTACCACCACCACCTGCAGATCCTAAGCATGTATCCATTAGTAAACCACAGACAAGATAAGGGTCGCAATCTCCGGCTGGCCTCCTGTCTTCAAGAAAGCCTTTACCCTTTTCCTTGATATTTCTTTGCAAACGGATAGAAGCTTTTCTATTTGCTATGCCCCATGAAAACTTCTCGAAAGGTGCAGTTTCAAATTTTCCTGAGAGGCGCATTCTATTAGACGCCTCATCGTTACCATAAAGTTTCATATGTTTCATATGATTTGCTTCTAATTTTTTTATACATTCTTCAATAAACTTATATCCTCCGTCTGAGCGCATTCTTTTTGTACTAAAATTATGATGCATTCCCACTCCAGGATGTTTCGGTCCCATGGGCTTTGGATGATAAGTGACAACTACACCGAAGTCTTCAGAAACACGAGACATTATGAAACGTGATGCCCATATATCATCAGCAGCCTTAATTCCAACAGTGGTACCAATTTGCCATTCCCAACAAGCGTACATTACTTCTGCATTAGTGCCTTCAAAGTCACAACCCGCATATAGACAAGCCTTTGAATGGGCTTCTGAAACATCTCTTCCTGCAATATATTTTGCCCCCACCCCACAGTAGGAAAACTCATAATTAACCGCGGGAAATCCACCACCTTTGGGCCAGCCAAGACCCCATCCATCAACATCTAACATTGTATATTCTTGTTCCAAGCCAAACCATGGTTCGTCGGCCCCATGGAATTCACATAAGTCATTGCAGAATTTTCTATGATTCGTGGGTGCAGGTTTTCCATCTCCTATGTAAACTTCGCACAACACAATAACATGAGGCTCTAGCCTAAAAGGATCTCTGTAAACAGCAGCTGGTTTTAAGCTAACATCAGAGTTATCAGTAGCTGCTTGGCCGGTAGAGCTTCCGTCAAAAGCCCATCCAGGTGCAACTTCCGCACAGTAAGGGGTACAATTTAAAATTCTGTCCTTACATCTCATATTGATACCCGATCCATCTATCCAACAATATGTTGCTAATACTTTATTACACGGCATTGGAAGCCTCATATACCTGTCCATTACCTTTTTGTTCATAATATGGTTGATGGAATGCTTCAATAAATACCTTTTCGTCATGATTAAGGCATTGTTGTACCGATTTAGCAGGCGCATACATTTTAAACAATTTTCCATATTTTTACTAAATACAAGACAAAACACTTATAATTTAAACGTGAGTTATTTTTGTTCAAATTATATTGATTTTTGATATCAGTCAATCTGTTACCCGGTTCGAATTGTTTGAATTGACATTTTACGTTAAAGTAACTACTTGTTTTTAACTGTAAATTTGTGATACTTTCTAACCAGATATTCTATCATTAAAAATAAATGTTATTAATAAAATTATGTGCATGTCTCTGCTAATAATGCACAAACTCGGTAAGGATCACAATCTCCAGCAGGCCGGCGATCTTCCAAAAATCCCTTACGCTCAATTTCAACACTTCTTGGAAGTCTTAACGAAGCGCCTCGATCTGCAACTGCCCATTTACATGAATCAAAACAAGCAGTCTCAAATTCTCCAGTTAATCGCTTTTTATTTTCTTCACCGTTACCGAAGCCGTAATTCTTCATAAAATTTTCGTGACGATCACATATAATCTCGCAAACTCTTTCAATTTCTACAATTCCCTCTTCAGCACGCATTTTACTAGTACTAAAATTGTGATGGCACCCTATCCCAGGTTGCTGTGGTCCCATGGGCTTTGGATGGTAACTGATAATACAACCGAAAATTTCTGCTATTCTTCCAAGAAGATAACGTCCTATCCATAAATCATCAGCAGCTTTAATACCTAAACTAGTTCCTACTTGATATTCCCAAGAACCTTTCATGACTTCGGCATTAGTTCCACCAAAATCCATTCCGGAATAGATGCAGGCTCTAGTATGACACTCTGCTATTTCTCTACCAGCCACATGTTCTCCAACACCACAATAAGAGAATAAAGATTTTGTTACCGGAAAACCTCTGCATTTGGGCCAACCAATTGGCCAAAGGTCATGGTCAAATATTGTATATTCTTGCTCGATACCAAACCATGGTTCTTGGTCTGCAATTTGATCTAGCACTTTAGCACAACCTGCTCTATAATTTGTGGCGGTTGGGTTTCCGTCACTAAAAAATGTTTCACATAACACGAGTACATTTGGGCTCTTTCTAAAAGGGTCCTGATAAATGGCGACTGGTATCAGTAATGTATCCGAATTCTCAGTCGTAGCATGTCCTGTCGAGCTACCGTCAAAAGACCAATTTGGGACCATGTCTAGGTCACAAGGAGCTTTGTCCAATACACGATCTTTGGATCGTAGATTAATTCCAAGCCCATCTATCCAAATATATGTGGCTAAGATTTTGTCCTTCGGAAGAGTTAATTTTTGAAAATGATCATAGTAAGCGTTTATTGGGGTGTTGGGTTTAATCATTCCACTGGTTGTATTTTCTATACTTACATTACGAACACTCGAGAATAGGGTAGTTAATTTCCAGATATTTTTCTGATACCTAGCAATAAATGGGTACATTATATTATTCTTTTATTTGAAATACAAATTACTTAGAATGTCGTAACTTAATGTTTTCAATCGATTGCAATGTCATTGTAACATATTTGTTAAAATACTAGTTGGTTGCGAGTTTCGTTATTTATTTAGCTACTTACTAAACTTTCCTCTTCAATGTTAGCATAGAATTATATCGTTTCACTGATCTGCACCTAAATTAAGGATTTAGATTAAATTTTCTTTAACAAAGTAGGTATATGTTACAAAGTAAAGTAGTAAGTAAGCTCATTGTTACGATTATTATGATGATGATTATCTAGTGATATTTAAAATAATTATTGTTATCGGTTTATTTGTTTAGTTTGCTAATAGCGTTTCCGTAAATATTGGTGCATTGCACAGACCATGGATTTAATCTGTGGTGTATTGCACTTCCACTTGTTTTTTCTATTCTGTATTCTTCTCAACCACAGATGACAGATCTCTGGTATAATTCTTGCTCTGTATTTTTTAATCTATGTTCAAATTGTCAAAAGCTGTCAAAAAGCTCAAGACGAGGACGGGTGTCGAAACTGTCAAACGTACTATTTGAATTTGGCTAGAATCAAAACATATAAAATATACTATTTTATTACAAAAATATAATATCCCACTTTTGTATTATGGAAACGTAAGTACTATAGGTAGAAAATTGTACTGACACTATTATTTTTTAACAGAACTATTATTTAAATTTTTTTTTGTGAAAATGTTATCTTGACGTTACAGCTTTTCTCCTTTAACTATACAGACCAATGGTTCATAATTGATTAATTCTATCATAAATGTATGCAAAGTAACGCTGGTAGTGTGGCTGGTAGAAACCTAATGCAAATATTTTCACGTAGCAGGAATGCAAATATGAGAATGATTGAGGCCTATGGATGTTCATCAGCTGATTACAAAAGTACCATTCTAATTTTTCGGCGACGAAATTTTAACCATTTACTTTTTAATTCTTAATTTTAACCCTTTTTATTCATTATTATCTACTGATTATAAGATATTAATGGTAATAACTGTGTTTCCAATATTCCAGTATCAAAGCAAATGCTGCATTCCTTTGCAACTATGAAGTAATGCGCATTCTTCAGCAGCTCAAAGACAACACGCAAAAGAAACACAAACGAGAAGGATCCCTCGCCACCGTCACATACGAGGTTATTTTTAAAGGAATTTTCATCTTTACTGTTTCCACAGTTAACATTTTAAACACATCTATTCCTTTAATATTATTAAGTTAAACTTGAAATTTTATGTACCTATGTATTTCAATTTCAATAATTTTCAGACTGTACACTACCTACAAGACACGGAGTGCAAAACTCAAAGTCCAGAAGCCATTCATAACTTTCTTGAAGCGATGAAAGAGTTCAAATTGACAAAGACAGAGAAGTTAATGATGGTTAATACTCCGCCACGTACTGAGGTGGAGATACAGCTGGTATGAAATATAAAAAATGTTTAAATTTGTAAAATGTAACATACTTGTAATTATATACTATTACAAGTGGACCCCTTGAATTCCGTTTCGCACAAAAAGATAGACATATAGAGATTCCCGTGAACTATATTATCCAGCCGGTCACAACCAGCTAGACAACTGTATGTCCGAATCCTAGCAAAAAACATAAACCTTCCTGACATTTGGCTACTGCATCGTTCTGCATGGTCCTGTGGAATTAGCGGGACAAAAAGTATCCTATAACTTTTCTCAGGTCTCAAATTTATGTACAAACTTTCATTCAAATCGGTTTATTTTTGTGGTTTAGGTGTAAAACACAGTCAGGCAGACAGAGTTACTAGGTAGTTTCTCATTTATAATATTAGTTAGGATTAAGATATTTTATGTTTAAAATTGTAAATACATAATTATGTAAACAGTCTGAATGAAAAGATTGACTTGATGTTTAAATCTTAAAATGTTATCATTGTTGTATCATAATATTACGGTCATTAAGAGTATATTTCTTTGCAGATTGTGCAAGAGA
>DWPC01000447.1:0-10102 GCA_018251435.1 Oarisma aurantiaca
GTAGTCATGGAGCGGTTGATTGAAGTTATTCTATTAACCAACGCCAGTCAAAACACTGTTGACAATTCGACCAATAGGTACTACAGTTAATATCTTAATCTTTGTGTAATTGTTATACAAAAAATAGTCAGGTTGTGTCTCCGTAAGAGCATATTTAATTCCTGGGTCTGAGCCAATTTAGAAGATGCAAGCCCAGGGCCTTCGTGTTGCACCCCGTGAAATAATACAACTAGGAATAAGGCGCCAGGTTTTAATATTCATCAGACTGGTGGAGTTGGGGTATGACGTTACATGAAGTAAAATATTATTTGTATGACATTTTAACGTAAAAAATACAAAACTTCATGGGCATGAGTTGTCAAAAGACTAATAATATAATGGGCAAAGTATATTAGCCCAATCGATCCTATCGAACCTTTTATGATAATGATCCAGCGTAAACTTTTATTTGGCAGTTAAACCATTTGTTTCGTTTACATAGCCGATAGATCCACTAAGGCCGTGCAATAGAAAAACCGGTTTATATTTTTAGCGGGCATAACACGAAAGCATCAATCTTTCCGTAATACTAATAATATGAAAGCACTCGCGAGTCCAGCAGTGTGCACTAGCTTTCCGTCACCGGTGCGAAGGCCGTGGTTATTTTGGTGGCGTGACGTCACGCCTTTCCATACGTTGGGTGAGATCGCACGAGCCGCCCCCGCTTTGTATAGACTATAGCCCTTCGCTGTGTACCTAGACTATACCTAGACTATAGACTAGACTAAATATTGAAGTTTTTTGTAGTTCATGTTATGTTGACGAAATACCCAAGATAGAGGTAGTATTTGCAATGTGATGATGATTCGGTATGTAATAAGATGTTTGATACAACAACCCGTAGCTTTTGGTAAATAATTGATTTTATTGATTAGGTACCTATAGGTATATAATGACAATAATAGTTTAAGTTAGGTTAGTTAGGACTTAGATAATCTTTTTAATCATAACTCAACAAATAAACACATACTTTACCTACAGGGAATTTGCAAACAAAGTACTTAACCACTTTTCATAAAAGTAAAAAAGACGTGCGTAGTTTGAAGTTTACAAATATAATATAGTATGTAACGGCATCTATCTCGGATACCTATGTATAAAACAATGGATGTCAGTCCTTTACATTTCGAATTTAAAATCGCTGTGCATATAACACCTTAACAAATGTTAATGTATGCCATAAAAATACGGGTAAATTCAACGTTTTACGTCACTCGAGGTAAAAATTGGAATTTATTGTCCTTTTCATGAATGGAAAACGTTTCGAAGTTGAACCGGATGTATTACGTAACCAGCACTCAACAAAATATGGCATACGTTAACATTTAAGATGCGGTCGTGGGCCTATGCGAATAATGATTTGCCGTCTCGCCATCTTATCCTGTTTATGTCATCTCCTGAACCTTAGACTTCCGTCGCTTTTCTACGTTATTCGCAGGTGCTCAATCGACGAAGATACATAAATGCATAGCGTGTTTGATAGAATATAGCGCTATGTAGTCAATAATTCTCACCATTATCTTTCCAAGCTTAATGATAACCAGGCAATGACTTTAGAGGATTTTTAAGTTTTGCATTATCGTTTGGGTATATCAAATATCCTCGTAACTATTGTGCCTTATGTTTTTAGTTTACCTAGTTATATAATCTAACAGTACTTACTCTGTTAGAAACCTACTATGAAAATCCTTTCTAAAATTTTTGCATGAAACCGTTTTCATTACTTACCTACTATTCTGTCGTCGGTATTTCCTTAGATGCTACCACAATAAATTTGTGATACATAGGTTTTTGTATTTTGCCACTTGTAATATTTTTTAACTATTTCCTATACAATAATTTAGAAGCGCGTTTATATTTTCCTGCAATTGTACCTAAGTACATTAATTCACCGCATACATCGTGACGTCATTGAGTCTGCAATCACCCAAATTTTGACTCTGTGGTCGTAGCTATACGATCGAAAATCAGTGGCACGGTGCACACCGACGCAGCCACACACACAGCCGCAGTGACCGGGTCAGAGGCAGCCGAGCCCATTCTAGAAGCGCCATTGATGTTTCGCGCGGTTTCATTGATGAAACTACTTATTGTGCAAACTCGTGTCATCGTGTGCTGCCGCCGAGTGCTGTTGACGGAAGATATTATTTCATACGAGCTCTTTATCTTAATGAGTCGCGCGTCCCTCTTAATGATGGCATGCTACGATTCATTGTTACCTATGTTAACGGATGTATATATGTAGGTATACATATTCTCATAAGCAACAGTGTAGGAAGAAGTCTAATGTACCTACAAATTTAATGCTGTGTTCACAAATGGTTTGAATTATACCCACACATAGCCAAATATAGCATTGGTAAACTAGAAATATAGTACCTAAGTAAATTATATATTTACCTACGTATTCCTAAGTACCTAGTCCGACATACCTAATACCTACGACCTATATAAGACCTAGTTTCAGAGCCAATACTTCACATTATCTACCTACATGACGGCTTTGTTTTCCTTGATCTGTCTGAAAAATTGCCATCAATCTGTTGTGTTGGTATTGAGTTGGCTGCGGCCGCGGTGAGGGTAGGTACCTACAGCTACAGGGGCGAGGGGAACGCGGGACGGGGGTTGGAGGGGGTGTGACCCAGTTGTTGCTTGCACAACCTGATCTATTTCCCCGGTGACGTCAGATCCTCAATGAATCCCGGGAAACTGAATCGATGCTCGAAGTGGGTCGAGCTGAATGGGCCTCGTGCACATTCATAGTCGGTCTATTTATAGAACACGTGGCAAACTTGGAATGCAGCCTGTTTTATACATGTCTTTTGGATTTTGCTTTTAGCAATTTTAAAAATGGTCTCCGCGTGTAGGCGACGTCATTGATTATGTGTTTTGTGTTACCTATGATGGAACACTTGGGCACTAGTACATTATTACTTTATTGAATTTATACGTAAATGTTCATCTCACGGACATTCCTGCTAAATACTGATTTGCTCTTTGGTAAATTGTTAACATGCAAAAAATATTTAACTAAAAAAAAGAAGTCCGAAAGCTGACGACGATAGCGACTGTAAGGTACATAAAATGTTATGTTTAAGCAAGTATGATTTATTTGTGAAAAAATCGTGATGGAAGGAAATGAAAAATACGATTTTTTTCTAAAAGAATGTCTTTGTTACAGATATCCCGCGCCAGTATTGATGCGTGCAAGGATTACTTCAGAGACGATCTGGTCAAGACGGACTGGCAACTCATGGTGGAACTCAAGAAGCTGTTCCAGATCCTGTAACGGGCTGGAAGAGTCTTCGGCCGGCAGTCAGTCAGTACTCGCGTCTGTGTGGCGTTTTTGTAATGCAACTGGCAAACTAGACGGTTCCAGCACCATTATGTTGGTAGGAGGTTTAGTTCTTTGACATACAACACGGCTACAAAGACTGGAAACTGAAAAAAGTCGATTTTTGCGTAATATTTTAATCGTTTGCGAAGAAAACGAACAATGTTACTGGTTCATTAAAAATAGAATGTAACGATCGAAGGTATATTTTATACCCAGGTAAGGAGCGCGAGAAGATAAAAGAATTATAAGTACCTAACAGGAATAAAAAATGTGACAGTAAATAATATTATGCTGTACTGGTGTATGTATGTACGGTTGCAACAAAAATGTCATTATAGACATTTAGCGTAGTCATTTTTATTAGCTTTTTGTAAAGCTCTCGTCCTAATAAGCTATAGTAGGGTGCGAAATTTGTGTATTGAATTTCGGCGTGTCGTCTTCGTCTGTTCCATCTTCTTCATTCCGTTGTATCATAGAATCTCACCACCTATGGTCGTCACAACGGATTGTATTCAAAATGTCATGTTTTTAAACTCGTAATTTTTACGTAAAATTCCGGTAACCTTTTGCATACCTACTATCTGTTTTGTCGGCCATATTACATACCTCGTTGTTTTAAATTCTGTTCTATTTTTAAATTTTTGTAAGTTGGAATGTACCGTTTCAATCGATGCCATTGGTGCATTAGAGAAGCACGCGACTTTATGCTAATTGTTCCAATAAAACAGATGTTTGATTGTGGGGATAGCTTTTAATTGCCAAAGTAATATTCTTAGAGCTGTTATCCTGCTAATGGACAGTGGTTAACTAATAAACTTGGCAATACATCCCTTATACTTCTTTTACGGGGCCCTTTCTAAGGTCACGATATCTAGCCATCCTCGACGTTAGCATGAAGTCAGTGCCTAGACAAATGACACCGTATAAAAGGACAATTTATTACGTCGTCGCCAATTAGTCAATACCGAGTGCATTGTATATAGCCCATTGTAAACTTTATTTATTAAATATATGGCAATTAATCTCAACCTTTAGTATCTTTGTTTGGACATAAGGAGTTGTCAAATTCCAAAAAAAAACTTTTTGAAATTGTTAACTTATAAAGAGATTTAAACGGAAGTCTTGTAAATATTCTTAATGAATTATTTCTTATAGAATTTATGTGAATGTATATAAGTAAAGCGCAAAGTATTTAAATTAAATTAATATTTCTGAGTGTGTAGTGAAATGTCCTACCTACGATGTTACGAGTGATTCCACCGTACCTATTTGTCTTGAAAAATATGTTGTAGGGTGTTCCTTTACCGCTGGTCTTTGTAATAACATTCATTGTAAGGTTTAATTGAATTTACGTCAGTTTATGTCTCATTGAATGAATTGGTCGCAGAAATAAGAAGGAACGTTAAAAGTCACGTGATGTAATCTCACGTGTGTTCAATTATAAAGATCAGTTTATCTTGTGTTTTGCTGATCAATTGTGCTTAGCTCAGACAAAAGAGTCAAGTTTAGTTATAATTTCACAAAGGTCGTATTGTGTTTGACTTAAGTTAAGGCTTCAATGTCCTTAAATTATCGTCACAGTCCAGGAAGTCAACAGGAGTCCATCTTGAAGATACGGAAGGTTGTATTTTTTATGTAGGTATTATCCCTTTTTGATGCTTTGTATTATAATGGATGGAATCGGACATAATTATTCTTATATTGATGAAAATTTTATTAAATTACAAAATATACTGTTTTGTTTTAATTTTCCTTCGTAGTTGTACGATTGAAGCAATGCAACTAGCTAATTATGACACGTTTTATCAAGTTAGGTACACACAAATAATTAAATAACAGACAAATACTTAGAGATACCGGATCCAGGCGGAAAATTGGATAATAAGTTATGGGTATGTGTCCTTGTTTCTTTGTTGTCCTAACCGATGAGACCCAGTTCCCAAAATTTAAAAAGGAAAGACCCGAATAACTTTTCTTCGTACTTTTGATTTGACAATTATTAATCAAAAAATGTTTTTGAATTCATCTATTAGGGAATATCTAAGTACAGTAGAACGTAGCACCTAATCAAAAGGTCTGTCATTGTTTGGTAGGTAGATACGTCATTACGTATCCTATTAACACAGACTTCGAGGCTACAAAAGATTAAAAAAATGTTAGCGAATTACAAAAACTAAAACATGAAAGCTATAGTGTTGCTATGAAAACTATGTAGGGAAAAAATATCACTGATATATTATAACTTCATTATGGTACCTACTTACGTTATATTAAACTTTGACCATAATATACTTAATTAACGCATATAGCCTTATAGGTATCGTCCATTAGAAACAAAACTTCCATTCTATGTAATCAATTATCTAACGTAACAGAGCTTTTCAGTCGTTAAAAGCATTAAGCTATAGGTTCGCGAGCCGTTGCCGTAACCTATGACCTATGGGTCTAGTTTGTCATCAATAATATTGTCTTCCTGACAGACATTTTTATTCCTCGAACCATCTCGAGGAACACCAATGCGGTTCGACCTACGTCGTTCTTTGGGAGGAGCGAGCCGTGTAGGTAACTGTAGGTACTTCCTACCATTTAAAGTACCTACTTACGTAGACAGCAAAAGTAATATAAGCCCCCAATGATTCTCCAATTCCCAATGATCTCCTTTACTAAGCATGTTTAAGGTCAATAGTTGAAAATGTAGGTTTATTTTGAAAATATCTGGGGCTCTAGGCCAGTTTTGAGTGTGTTTCGGAAGGCATTTTGATTGGTTTCCATGGAAACCCGGAGTGCGTGGGCGAGGGGGTGGGTATTTTCAGGGTCTAGGTCACGCCCTAGTGTGCACCGCGCATGCGCCGGAGCGGGCTGCCCAGCTCGGGAGCAGCTCAAAACCCGTCGGATAGCTCGCGGTGTAACACCTCCAGCTTCCAGCTTATGCTTTGGTCTGAACTAGTGAGTGCTTCTTAGCTAATAAATTACGCATACCTAAAAAAATGTGCGCGTTGGTTGTGAAAGTGAAGTGCTCTTAATTAAATAATTAATTGAAAAAACATAATAAACTTTACAATAATTTTATTAAAATTAAATAATTACGTTCTAGCAGTCTCAATTCTGAGTAGATTTTGTTATTTTAAATGTAAAGTAGTGCCGCCGTATCCGGAGCTATCAGGTAGGCCTAAATTAGATTGCACTTAGCTCACTTCCTGTTATGTCTGTGTTGCAATTTGAAATTCCAACCTCGAATTCTTAATTAATCTCCATAAATTTCTTTAATTTAAGCACTCAACGTTGTGATTTTGGTGTCCGTAGATATGCTTAATTTTATGGGTAGTTAAGTATTGATATTTAATATCAATTGTAATAGGTAGGGACTTTTACAATTAATTGTTTGTACTTAACTGCTTATAAAATTAGCATAGAACAGCACGTGATTAAAATTATTATACCTGATGATTATACCTCAAATATACTTGATCGGTAATGATCATAATAATTTCTAATATTATTGGTAGGTATCTATATACAGGGTGAAATTTAACAATGCCACCTGGAGGAAAAGTAGATAGGTAGGTACCTATCTACTCTCTAAATAGGTCTACTGGAGATAGACAATTTTACTCGAGGAAAACATTATTTTATTTTTAAAGAGAAACAGAACTGTTGTTAAACGCCCTGCAATACGAGTAGCCTTTTGTTATTCACATGCACATTGATTGTTATTAAAAAATAATGAACACCTACTTAATAGTTTCTTATTAAAAATAAAGGATCTTTTTTCTTCCGTAAATTTGTGTATCTCCAGTAGGCATTTAAAGTACTTTCCCTCCAGGTGACATTAAAAAATTCCACCTTGTACATAATACCTACTTATTAGTCTATGGTAATGATGATAATCTAGTAAGTATTTAGTATTGGTGATATTCATGTCGACAAAAGCCATTTCCATCAATTAATAATCATGGATGAGCAGCTCGATAGTCAAATACCTATCTACTCGGCCATAATAATACCTATATTTAGAGTTGGTGCCTATAATTATTTACAGATTTAAGTACCTACCTACGTAGATACATCGATTATCTGAAGCTTTTCTTCTCCTCATTGACAAAGCACCCTTCCGAAAAGCTGGTAGATTGAAAAAATGACGTTCATAAGTGTAACCATGTTACCTAAGTGAATAAAATAATTTAGAATTATTTTTTAAATTTGAAGGTAACTGGGTAGGCACTCATAGTTATCTAGTACCAAGGTAGAATAAGCAAATTAATTCTTCAAATGGTTGTCATTATAAAATCAAAAACATCCTAGCAATATAATAAAAAATCCCAAATTACAATACAGACGTAACTAACTGTACTGTGCCTAATATCTTTTGTTAGTGCGGCGGTCGTAATCCGTCACTAGTAAGAGTAGTAAGTATCGCGGTCGGCAACGTCGGCATACCTAGACGAGCACTCCGTCTAGCCAGCGTAAAGACATAAAGACAAGGTCGATTCAGCGGTTTCCTCTAGCGACAGTTCTTGGCCACACGTAGTTTCAGTTGAATTTTTCGGCCACGTGCTGACTCGTTCATTCATGGCTCCGAATGAATGGAGCGCCGGCCGTCAGTGTCTGAAACAGTCGGGCGTTGCATGCCGCGCGCGCTCGCGGCTGGCGCAGGCGCTTGCGCAAGTCGCTCCGAGCTCCGAGTGACAACTGGACTAGTGGACTACTGACTGTCCGTTCCGTTCGGCCGTTCATCTGACCGTACGAATATAAAGCATGCTGGACTGACTTATCTGTGGACGGTACTGGCAACGCCGGCAGCCCGGCTCCACCGCACGTCGGATCCTCACGGTGCGTCATCTATTTATACCGCAACTCTTTCACCAATCTTGAGACCGACCTTGAAGTTAGTTGTGCCGTTTCATTCACTAAAATTATTTTAAAACGGTCCTCGCGTGTCACGCACTGCGCTGATCTCCGTTCACGCCGAACTATTCGTTAATTGAAGATAATACGTCGAATCTATTACTCGTGTCGTGTTGGTTACTAAGTCCATTTATATTTATAGTCGCTCGTGATTAGATCATTCATTAAATTTTATGTTAGCGAGGAAGAAGAGAGATTGCGCAAAGGTTGTTAAATGTGTTTACAGTTAGGTATATGTATTTCTAAAGGCAGGAAATCAAAAGAAGTAGGTGCCTATAGGGCCGTGCCACGGCTAACAGTCTAGTGTGGTGTCCCGTTGCCCGCAGCCGCTGCCCGCTAGTAAACCGGCGTTGTCGTTCAATGCCCACGCCGCGCCGACATCCTATACCGTCTTTCGCCACTAACAGGAAGCACTTCGGCCATACAACAAAAATTTCATAGCGCAGTCGTCAAAAAACATACTTAACGCGTGCCAAAAGAAACATTTTCGAGAAGTATGCAGATAAGATAAGAAACAAAAGGGCTACTACACATTTATGCGTTTGGGAAGAATTACGGCCATTATCTAGCTCTTAAAACTTTAAAAGCCAATATGAACCTTTTAAGAAATTGTTTGTTATCTGTGGCGCCAGTCAGTTTTTTGCTGTGATAAACTCAACAACATTTAGGTACCTAGGTACTACAGACAGCTGTTGAAGTGCAATGATATGCCGCTGCAATGGTAACGTATGGCTTTTGGTTCATCGGTTGATCCATATCATATTAGTTTAGTTAACGCAACGTTCCACATTTGTTCGTTCCGTATTCGATCATCATGAAATCGCCCTGGTATTAGTTTCGAATTAGCGTAGTTATGTAGTCTTCACTTTTTCTAAACCTACAGTGAAACTTTACCAGGAAGTTGCAGCGTATACCTACTTACCTAATTATATCGAGACTGGTGGTGAAAGAATGAGAATGATAAGATTAAATTTATTTTCTCGATCTAGGCCTTCTTTATGTGTTCTCCAATGCAACCACGACTTAGAGAATCCATAAGGGCCTATGAGTGTAAACTGTACCTAAAGCATCTTTATGATTTTCATAAACATTTTCCAATGAATGAGCCGTTCACAAAGTTGGGAGCGTGGGGTGACTGAGTGGCACATGATAGCGAAACGGGCGCGAACGCGACCCCGCGGAGATAAATCTATCAATGAAAGATAGCGATGTCACGTAACCAAAGGAAGTGCTTGCACTCTGCCCACTGACCGCATATAGCTCGCAAATATATAATCAATACCATTGCTGCTATTATTGTTTTTCCATGGGATTCGTCTGGCGTAATGTCGTCGAGTCAAGTCTGATTCATCAGAATAGACCGTCCTGTACCTACTTAATGAAGACGCGAAAAATGGCAACGACGGTCACTTGTTTACTTCATAAGTACCTACTATCTGATGGTTAAGAAGGCTATTGCTATAAAAAGGATATAAAAAATCTAGGTTTCTTCGTAACCAATTAGTTTTAACATACTCCCGGTTTAGCTATATTTATATAGCTAGTTATTTCGGTTTGGACTGGTTTTCAGTTAGTCCTGGTTGTCGTTACAAAAGGTCTCTAGTAGGTTATTGAGTATAAACACATCATACTATGTTTCTGATTCAACATGCCTTGCGATTCTTACCCAGTAAGTATACCATATTATTATATCTCACCTGTATTTTAAATAATGAATATATTATACCTATCGAGGAAAATTAATTACAGAGTAATAAAACAGCTAAGTACCTACGTTTTATTTCGTACTAGGTACTAAATGCTTATTTTCGTAGTCTATTT
>DWPC01000448.1:0-10100 GCA_018251435.1 Oarisma aurantiaca
AATTTCGTGATGTAGTTTTAAATTAATTGAAAACCATTATAACAAGGGCAAAAACGAATTCATTGGTGAGTGTTCTTTGTTTCGTACACTATATTGTATATATAAAGAATATAGTCTTTACAAAAAAATATTCTGATATACATTTTGATACTAGCGATCCGTCGAATTAAGAACTTGTCTGTAGTTTAAATTCTATGCTATCTAAAAATCAATCGACCAATTAATAACGTGCCTTCAAATTCATCATTAAAATTATGTATAATACACTAATCACTGAGGCAAGGTTTATTCTAAAATTAAATACAGGGGCTAAAATTTTAAGAGAAACGGGCCTAGATAGAAGCGTAATTTTGAAACAATCCGAATTCAGGAGCTCAAATATTAGCAATGTCGATGTTATAGCGAAAGGTGAAGGTGAGAAACTGACTTTCGACATTAAGCGACCTTCGTACAAGCGTAAGTTACTTACTACAAACTTTAAGGTTTACATATTATGTTATAAATTTTTAATCTAAGTACCTATCTACTATGATACATTTTGGTATGCACAAATAATCTTGCACTGTAATATTGTTGTGTAAATATTATTTCTTCTGTCTGTGAATGCTCTATCGTATAGTTTATGTATAGATGTATAGGTATATATGTAAATAGATGTACAAGTATATAGTATGTAAACAATGTGTAATTGCATCGGTTACTGTTTTGATGTGCATGCGCTTATGTTCCTAATTACAAGGTTAGTTAATTAATTTTTGCAAAACTTACAGTAATATTACAAGGTAAATGAATAATTTCAAAATGGTGATGGTGTTGGATATAAAAAAAGTAAGAGTTCTTAATTTAAATTTTAAACGTTTCACCATTTCATCGTAACTCGTGAGTGAGAAAGTTTTCTTTTTGTGTGCGAACATTTTCTGACAGTTATTTTAGATTGCGAGGGTAAAAGCCGGCTACTTGTAAAGGTTAAGCCACTCGCGGTTATCGTAAAAGATATTATTTGACGTGATATTTTGAGTATAACCAGGTATAATGAGGACAGAAATGTGTAGAGAATCTTTTAAGTTTATTGACATTCAAACCACTTCAATGCCATCACCTATTAAGTGTACAATAAAACATTTTATTTGCTTGTGAACTGTCAAAAATACTGTTATTTAAGTATATTTTAATACTAATATTAAGATTAATGTTTAAAATTGTAACCCTGACATCTTATTGGCTAACGTTTTCCACGGCCGACGAAGAGACAGTGTTTTTAAGCTTGGCTTTGCTGAATGGGGAAATGTTGAGGATAAATGGAGAGTTAGTGAGATTGGTCAAATGCAAGTCGAGACTTTTGCTCTCGGGTACAATCTACCTAGTGTGTTAACAAATATAACTCGGCATGAGTTTTACCACTGAAATACCCGTACAGTTGTTTTTATTAACGGTTAATATTTCATAGCACTCAATGGGGCGTACTAACGAGACAGTGTTGCCTGTTTAATTCAATGACGTCTTGTAACGAACAACTTGTGCGTCTCATTTCACTCATTTAGCTCCTGTTTGTGGTTCCGATGTCTTATTAGTTTGCGCATTTGTACGTCGCTAAATTCATCCATTGATCCTTTGTATAAAATTGTCTTACGGATAATTACTGATAATGATAATGCTCACAAATAGCTGAGAAAGAAGTCTGTATCAGTCCGATTTAATATAACAGATACGTAATTTCTAAATAAGATTGGCTCTTTAAAATATTCATTGCTGACATTCCCAGATTTAAGACATAATTACTTTTGTGAGTTGAACACATCAATGACACGATAGAGTGACAAGGTTTTTAACTTAGCTTTAGAAACCAGAAGGAAACTAAAATTGGCGACTAAATTTTTCGCCACATTTAAAATACATACACCTATTCTAGATACAGGCTGTTTTAAAATGTCAGCTACACTATGAAGTGTTACCAAAAATTTTGGCAGTTTTAACACAATACATAGTCAAAATGCCTATTTTTTTTGTGGGTGCGTAATACTAATCGTGCAACTGCCGACTCGCATTTGACTTTTTCTTTCAGAAACTGAAACCATTCCTTATGGGACTAAGTGATGCGGAAGTATTTTAAACGATCGGTAATGTACGACGTCTGCTGTTGATACTTTACAGTAAGTAATTGTTTTAAATAGATTTTTGATGCTATACTATATGATTTATGTGATTAGTTTTCTTGTTGTCCAGTGAGGTTTGTCTCAAATTGTTGTCGCTAGATTCGTTGAGAATTAGTAATGGTCGTCTCAGGTCAGTTATTCTTTAATCATTTTTAAGGAAGAATAGATTAGTGACTATGAATAGTCCAAAATCGATAAAAAGAACATAGTTAAACATATAGCTTTCTAAGTACTCGTACCTAGATATATTTTAAATCAGCATAATTATGTTAACTGTTTGGTAGGAACATCAATCCATATACAAATTGGTTGTTCATTACAGGGTTATTGAAGGTTTCATTAGAGCGATTGTGTTAAGTTTCAATCAAATGAAGTCATCAAGGTTAATTCAAGACGGGAATATATAATAGGACCTAATCACATTTCGTTATGCCGTGGGATTCGTTAAAGTAATAGAGTCAGGAACCAGTCAGTTATGTGTTTAATCCAGACGTTTCTTTTGCAGTCTTCTGGCTCGGTGTCGGATCTCATTAAGCTGGACGATTCGCCCACTGACTTGGAAGACTTTGACCCGTTAAAGTGTCGGGATAAGAAAGAGAAGATAGATCAGATCAAGTCCTCAGCGGATAGTGCCCTGTTGCACGAGTACGGGTTAGATTTCAGTCAGTTCGGCCTGTCTGATTTTACAGCTAGCTCGAGTGCGACTGAATCATCGTCGAGCGTACCCAAGGGCTGGACCACTTTCAACTAAACGTAATCGCTTCCTTGTATCCCTTTGTATCGGCAGTTGGAAAGACTTTGTCCCCTTCGTTTATTACCTCCTAGATTTAGAATAATTTATTTTCATATTATTTAGTTTATGCGTTTGTGTTGTAAATAAAGTTACATATCAATTAATGTCTGTATATTAGTTATCGAAAATTACCTCTTTTTTCGGTTTGGTGGCGTTTATTGCGTTTCTTTTGAGAAGCAAAGTTATGTCAGTATGTGTTACTGGTTCTTCCATGTTGTTACAATAATTGTTTTTGTTATAATTTCCTATGAATTTATTTGTTTAAACACGTTGATGATTCTGAGTTGTGTTTTTATGTTTCGCTATGATTATGAAATTTTATATTAAAATTTATTAACATGTTTTGTTGTAGGTATGTAATTAAAGAATCTGTATGAATCGTTTATTTTATATATATATGCAATAGGATATTGAAAGGATCAAGTATATTGGTTATTTTTCGTTATTATTATTTTCTTTGTAATAAACAATTCTCACATATAGTCAATAATGTTACGGGCACATCACATTGAAAAATATAAAGTAATGGTTACGTTAAATAATTTTGACCAAAAATATACATATTGGCAATAGATCGTAATTTAGATATAACTTTGCGAAAATATTGTACCAAATATAATTATTCCGGCAATAAAGTTTGAAAAAAAATTTTTTTTCACTTAGTAAATGAAATTAGTAACTTTAAAAAATTTGAATTATTTAACAACACCTTTATTAAAAAAGGGATGTAATTTCATGCAAACATGGAAATGACTATCGAATATATCGAAATTATGAATTTATAGATTTTTGCAAAGAGCTAATAAAAATTATGAACGTTTATCTTGCATAAAATTATATGTATATACTTAAAAAGCTTATGATTATAATTATGTATGTACCTACCTATAATGATTTACCTACTTATCTATACTTCTCATAAAAAAAATGGACACATACCTATTGCAAGTATGTTTTGCAAGGATATCAGAAAGTAGTAAAGAATATATGACATTTACATCAAAAGTTAAGAAGGAACTTCTTATTTCTGTCTATTAAATAACATTTCTTTTTAAATGTTACCCATCTTCTCTGATAATCCTTACAATACTAAAATTGCAACATTATTCAAATTTTTTGATGAGAAGTATATATAGGTTAGTAAATTTGTTAATATTTATTATAAAAAGAACTGAAAATGAAGTCCTTAATAAATATAGTAACTAAAGATAATACTCAATTTCGATACATCACTTAAAACCCCAAGAAAAAGTTTCAATGGGTACCAGATATTTATTGGTATTTTTTGAACAGTTACAGCTATGTACCTATTACATACTTAAGATATATTTTACGAGTAGGTAAACAGATGCCTAATGCGTACATTATAATTATATTGGATACTTTAATAAAATATCAGTATAATAATTATGTAAATATATCGTTACAATAAAAATGTGTGATGCTGGGATTGTTCAACTTAACATAACCTGTCCTTTTATACTGTCTAATTGATTGCTATAACTGTCAATGCAATGTATTTAATATTATTTGTATAGGTATAAGTGTATAAATCGCAGGGATAAGGGTGTCAAAACAACAGCAAGCGTGGAACTGTGATCTTATATCATTAAAACTAGCAATTTATTTTCAATGCTCATTATGGCTGGTGTACAATCCAATAAATCTTTCGATACTGGAAGTAAGTTAGCCTAAGTAAAACTTATGTAATTTAATTGTGTTTAGATGCCACATACTGTACCGTAATTTGTTCACTATGAATCAACCGTTCGTGTCGATAATCGATTTTATAAGCGCTACGAAGCTAATTCCTACAATTGGCATATCATTCGTGGTGAGATCCATAAACCGATTGTGAGGTCGTAACGTAAAGTGTCAATTTATATTCCAATGGTAAATATAATTATGTTGTGGATTGCATGATCCGTAAACCGTAATTAAATCGATTGAACGCGTAATAATAATGAGTAATAATATTACACAGATTATATTTGTTACATAAAAAAAGTTATATTAAACATTGAAAATTCTTTGAGTTGTTAGTTTTAGTGATATGTATAATGTAATTAAAGTACAAGAAGCTTGTTTTTTCTAATAACAGACAACCCTGTAAATTATACATTTAAATAAAATTATACTAATTTTGGACTCGACATGGTTCCAAATAATATTAGGCTGTGCGTTGGGTCTTTAAGCTTATCAAACGATACGCTTTACACGAATATTTTCCGTAGAATTGTATGAATTATCATTAGAGTAAGCTTAAGTTTGGACTTATTAAATTGCAATGTTTCTTGGCATTTCGCAGCGCAAAAATTACGGTATTAATAATATTGTTCTATTAAAATTATAATCTTTATATTAGGTATATTATAAATATTTATAATTATAGAAATTATACTGTAATTTTTAGGCTGTGTATGTAACTGTGTTCTGTTTTGTTAATAGGAAATAAAACATTAATACAACATAGCTATTGGCCCACTTTCTTTGTGTATGTGTCTATAATTAAATCAAAGTACAATTAGCTATGTGTAAGAAAAGAAATATTTTGTCAATATGTATTTATTCAATGCAAGTTTTGTATAAATCTATTTTTGTAAGGTGCTGAATCGATTCAATGTTTTTGAACTGTTGTTTGCGCTGTAGATTGGTATTGTGAGTCCTTTTGGCGTCTTGTATGAACTGCACATTAATTGGTTACATAATATCCTTATTACTTTCTTAATCACTGTTTCATGTCTCAGAAGTTTAACTTGTGGATAAAAAACATTCCACAAATACAGTTTTGTTGTTCAACTTGTCCACTTCATCTGAAGCGATATTATAATGACTCGTATAAACTTATATACGACGTCTATTATTAGTATTACGTAACGTTACGTAAAGATTTAGTTTTTTTTCTTACTCGCAAGTGAATGTTGACGTCGCCGAAAGAACTTACAAGAACTAATTTTTAGCGACAGAATGCTTTAAATTGTATTGTACATATTTATCTAATGTTTGTCGCAGAGCTAACTATAGGCCACAAATTAGAATAATCTTGGTTTCTGTGGTTTATTACGTGATTTCTTTCTTTGAACTCCATCGCGTAGTTAACTTAAAAAAAGCATAAAACTACAGGAAAATAGTGGTGTATGGTTGTGTGAACCAATTAGCCTTTTTTAGTCCGTGTTCAATAAATACTTTTAACATCAAAAGGAAATTTATACCAGATGCAACAATGCTACATGCACAAATTGTAAGATTTATTGTCCTAAGTTTAACACAGGTATAGAAATATTTTCAATAAATAAATTAATGTCGCGGTAATGCCATGCAAAACTAATTCACTCCAAAGCTGTTTTTGTGAAGGTGAGTTTAGGGTTAACCATATTTTAAAGTTAACCTGTAAGCAGACCGATATTTCTTGTGTCGATTGAAAACAATGAGAAATAAAGATTATCTAAGAAATAACGTTTCTACTTTGTTACTGATTCTGACTTGTAGTTTAAAGCCTATTAAATCCTCAGTTATCTTTTGCTGCATATTTTTACAGTAGAATTTTGAGATTATTTTTAATTGTATGTTAGGATGACGAAGATATCTACATACATACATATATTTAATCCCTTGTAAATACCAGAGCGATAACAAATTTCTTAGCCACATATAGTAATAATAATTTGATTAAATACAATTTTTCTGCTATTAGCTTTGTAGAGTACAGTTTACATTGGCGAAGATAATATGGCGCTTACGATATTATTGTGCAACTTGAATACGTAAGATGAGATTGTAGGAATTAATCCGCTTTTTATAAATTCCTAAGTTACATAAAATCACACAAATAAAGTTGGAAATTTACGAAATGATGTCACAGTAAAGCAATAGATTGTAATGTAAAAATGAGTTTTAGTTCATAATTGTGCCAATTTAAACTATATCTATAACAAGTTGTGTAAATATAGAATTTAATTAAATGAAAGCTACTTGTGCAACGAATGAACAAATTGAGTATAATGGGTATTTATGAAAGGTCTATTATATATATTTATATAATGTTGAACTGTTGGGATGTGTAAATGAGCGTACATACATACGTTACACGAGTGCGGTACAGAGTAATGGTCGCAGCACACTAACGAGCCGACACAGGATCCATAGTGTTACCGTTTATTTTAATATTAACGACATTAGCACTAGAACGGACTAGTGTTTCAACATTTTCTTTAATGAGAAAATTACTAAGACACTAGTGTGAATGAGCCAACACTTTATGATTTATATCTGCTCTTTTCAGTTTGCACCTTTCGATTTTTAATAAACGTGTAGCTAAGTGACACCCCTATAAATGTTTAATGAGAACGATCGAAAATTTATACCTTATCTTTGGCATCCTTTATATTGTTACATTAAAAAGTTGTTATTTTATAAAATAGCTAATTTTAAACTTTCGTTATGAAATTCAATATTAAACCAGGCTGCATTGGAAATAAATCTGAGTAGTTTCTCGTTTTGTGTTACGGCTTTTAGGGTGCTTCGACTGGAGAGACTTCGCCCTAGGATGAAAACGATCGGGAATAAACACTATTTTTATCGAAACATGTCCGCTTCACGTTTCCGATTCGCAAGTTTCCTGTGGACAATGTTCAAATGATTCCGCACAACCTTCGCTCTCTAACTATTGTTAACAAATATACCTATGACCGTCTAATTTAATGTTCAATAATTTTGTTATACCTATCTATACATTGGTGGTAATTATAATTGTTCGTACTCGGAACTGGATTTTCATTATGTAATATACATATTGTACACGAATTGTGGTATTTAACAGAAAATATATGAAATAAAAACGTTTAAATTGATTACGAATTTTCATTTACACTTCTTGAATTCTGAAGTCACAAACCACGGATGTTGAAGTATAAAGAGTTTACTGTCTTGTTAACCAACCTGCGTGGTTAAAAATTAAAAGAAAATTATAATTGTTAATAAGTAGATACCTATAGGTAGGTACATACCTACATACCTATTTACCTATTTATTTTGGTAAAATCGTGCTGTCGGCAGGTGTGTCGGCGTAGACAGATAACAGAATTAGGTACTTAGTTTCAATCTACTCCCAGATATTGAATTACAGAAAAGACTAACTTCAGTAATCTATGTAGGTATGTACAAGATACACATTTATAGCATTAATTCGCAGACTGCTTTTAATAAAATAAATTAGTGTGGCCTTGTTTTCCTACAATACCAAGGCACTTAAGTTAAGACCGACCTTTCAAAGTACTTACTTCAAATATAATTTTCACGAAGTAGGTGCCAACATAATGACGTTACACCTAACTTGTTTCGCCACGGTACACGGCAAACAGTAGCTCCGAATATTACATCGTTACGTACTTTCATTGGGGAGCGTCAATCAAGCTCCCATACGGATAACAATAGAGTATGTTTATAGGTAGGTACCTAACTACAATTTGATGTTATCGTTTGACCTAATTATCAAAACACGTGGATAGCGAATAAAAACGGTTGACACATACTCGTAAATCCGTGGTCTGTGGGTTGACAATTTAATTTTGCTTCTAAGTAAGGACATTTAAAGGTGTTCATGATGCCGAGCTGGAAGACACACCTGCCTTGAATGTCAGTAAATAAATTGAAGCCTTAATTTCAAGTCTCCACGAAGGGGATTACCTTTGCTGTGTTTGCCACGAACATAACACTAAGACGCACGCACAAACACACTAATCTAGTGGGGATGTTCAAAAAGTTTAAACTGGATCGAATTAAAATGAGTAGGTAAGTATAAATATAGGTAGTAGGTAAGGCTGATATGTAAATTATGTGAGTATCTACAAAATGAGAGACAGATCCACTAGGTACTAGGCACGAATCTCTTCTCGTGAGTAAGTAGCATAGAGAAACCTTTCTGTAACGCTGTCAACAAACTTAAAAGGAGAATATAGGGGCGGAAAGAAGATTGTAAGTACTAAGGCATACAATTGATAGATACAGTTATTGTTTAATTTTATTAATATATCCTAAGCTAAGAGTTATTTAAAGTTCGGTAAGCGCCTGTTGTAGAGGTTATCGTAACCATACGAGGGATAATTATTAACTTTCTTGCTTTCAGCCTGGTACTTGGCTAGCAGCAGTGGCCAACTCTTGTCGCTGTCTTGTATGTTGGGGTTTTCTTCGATTCTCTGTCGTATTTTAGCTGCTTTGGCCATGACTTCAGCATTCAACATGTTCTCCAAGTATCGTAGTTTATGCGGCAAAACTATTTTGCAAATCTGTAAATGCAGAAAATCTTGTTTAAAAATAAACTATTGAAACAGAATTCAATTATGTAATTTGGAGAAAATATTATATCAGTTTAAGTACCTACCTACCTATGAAATCAACACAACGGTATGAAAGGTATTCGGTAGGTACCTACGGTATATTATATTATTATTATATTAATTATATAATTTAGATAGGTATACCTACAGAAGCAGTGACAGCCTAATGGTTTGAACGTTGGTCTCCCGAAGCCGGGGGTCCGGGTTCGATCCTCGCATACACCACTAATTTTCATAACAATTATGTGCGTATTACCAAGATAATTATTATCAGTTGCTTCAGCGAAGAAAACCATCGTGAGGTAACCTACACACCTGAGAGTTCTTCATAATGTTCTCGACGGTGTGTGAAGTCTACCAATCCGCACTTGGTCAGCGTGGTAGACAATGGCCTTTACCCCTCACAACGTGAGTAGAGACCCCAGCCAGGATAGGTAATAAGGTTGTTGCTTTCACCTACAGAATACCTTTTATCTTCGCAATTTTCTAAATAACAAACTATTGATGAATAGAAAATAATATGCAGCTATCGCTGATTGCGATATGTTGATAACGGTAAAATTAGAAATTAAATCACAATTTATATTGATGCATTTCTTCCAAGATTAAAACTGCTTAAAAGTTAAAATTGGCAGGCACTTGAATTAAAATTTAGGTAGGTATAAATTACTCAATATTGTTCAAATCAGAATAAAATGTAAGTAGACAAGTAGGTACCTACATTTATATTTGTATCTTCCTAATTGAATATTGATAACGTAACATCGAATAAGTTTTTACATCAAATGATTTAAAAGCGAAATGGAATCGAAAACCAAA
>DWPC01000449.1:0-10100 GCA_018251435.1 Oarisma aurantiaca
GGGAAACCTAATAATCATTTCAAATTGATAATTTAATACATAATATTATTTTAACGTTCGTATTGTAAGGATACCTTCATCAACTTACAGAATTTATTCCGAGATCCGTGCATATTATGATTATTATTGAATGAGGCTTCACTGATCTACGGGAGGTTACGCTGTGCTTATTGAATACAAAATGCTGATTAATTAATAGTAGTGCATAACAATCTGAATCATACCTGGATGGGACACCAGCAAACTGCAAAGACGACGACGACGACCACAACCATTCTTGTCACCTTCTTCCTGCCTCTCCTGCTTTCTGCCGACACTCTTCCTCCAGGAGCGCTCTTCCATAGCCTCGTCAGCATACACATGTATAGCACGCTGATGAGCGCCAACGGTATCACGTAAGTAGAGAGGAAGAATGACATCTGGAAGCCCAGTTTACTGTAGCCTTGCTCCTCGAGGAAGACGCACGCGGAGTGGTTTCTATGGAAGTAGTGGTACTCTCTTTCCCCATGACAGATGCCGACGGGAATCGCTGTAGTGAGGATCACAACCCAAATGCAGGCGATCGCCAATAACGCGTTCTTCTCTGTTCTTATCGACATTGACGCTATTGGATGCACCACGGCCATGAATCTGTCCAAGGACATCAAAACCAATGTGTAGACGGAGGCGTGGGCAGTCACAACGATGAAATATTGGACTACCTTGCACCACCAGTCACCGAAAGGCCATCGCGGCAGCACGTAGTCCGTAGCGGTGAAAGGAACGCAGAATATCACGAAGAGAAGATCGGCTACGGCTAGGTTTATTATTAATAGGTTTGTCGTCGATCTCATTCCAGGGTTCGCTGCTACTACGAGAACTACTAAAGCGTTTCCAACCAGACCGACGATTCCGATGAATCCGAAGAAAATCGGCACCACTCTCGATACGACCTTCTCCAGTAATTTTTCATTCTCATATTCAGCGCTGTAGTTGCAGCCGGCTAGGATTGCGTCTTCTCTGGTTAGGTTTAGGCATATTGTATAGAATTCGTCCTCTGTAGATTCCATTTTGAGTGGTCAGTGTTGCATATTCGGTGAAAAATCGTTTGCGGGGTGAGGTTACCTGGAACAATGAAAATACGGGTATGAATATATATATGAATTTTAGGAAAATATGTTCTACTGTTACGATGATTTTGTATTCATTTATTATCTACTAAAATTGACGTAATCTAAGCTTGCTTAAACGAAATGAATGAACTTCGCTTGATTTTTATGACCTTGCAAAATTATTGATTTTTATTTGGTTGAGACACAAAACGAATTGATTCATAAAGCCTCACAACAGAACGTCATTCTAAGTAATGTTCGGTGAGAAAATTCAATAAAAATGAATTTGATTCCCAAACAAGTTCGTTTGTTACAATTTATTCTTTTTGGCCTCCGATATTGAGTTAAGAAAATTACAAATTCTCTTCTCCAAATGTTTTATTTCGGTCATTCAGCTCGGAAACACTCGTTAAATTTGCATATCCAAAACAGTATTTTCTCATTGAATTAATTATGTAGCATTTATGTTGATTAGGCCACCGTTTCTTGCTTTTAAAGTCATTATTTCTATGAAACAATCAACTTTGTTTGAATAGTAATAAAATATCTACAAAGCTTATCGATATTAAATTAAGACATCTTGATGATTCCTATTCTATGCTATTGGAATTCTGAATCGTAAACTTTCCTCAATGCTGGTACGACTATTACTTCGTGAAACAATTATGACGATGGAATAATACCATGCTCTGATCACTACAATGGAAACTGATCAATCATTCCAACGATGTGTCATGTATCACTAACAGCGACACCACGACCGAGTTTCCAGCCCCATTCCAATATTCTAGATCAAATTACGTCAGGATATGTAATTACACATTCCTCGGTCGGTGTGCTCTGCGGTCAATTTGATTGGATCTCCGCCCCTCCTACAAGAGGATAACAGGCATTGAGATGAAGAAGCTGTTCTAGCATGGCTTAATAATGCAATATTAATTATGTTTTGTAATTATTATTATCGCACGGGCAAATTGTGTTCGGAGATGGAATCTATTGTAAGTAGATACAATGGTATTGTTATCTGTGGTAATCGTAGGTGAGGTACGTATAAGATTTCTTTTGCTTACAGTTTTGCTAGACAATAGGTTCTATGTACCTACCTAATTATTTGCTCCTAAAGGTATTATGTACAATCTTTAAGGTAATATCAATAATTACTTGAGATATCATTGTATGTTATTAAAACAAAACACGTTTAATATCTTCGTTATAATGTTCACAAAATCAGATTAGGGTATAATTAATTCACGTTATCTAAAAGGTAAATAATCATTAACTTAACTAGTAATCACAAAATAGCAACCGTAATTACGCAATTTACATAACACCAATTTCATCAGATATTTGATTGCTGTTTCATTGTTAACGAATTTATTTGAGTTAAATGTTTGTACCTATCTGTGGTCTGTGATATTACTATTGTAGTATTAGATCTAAAAGTATAAATATTGTGAATATTCATGATAGAATTCTCATTTTACGTAAAGCCGAACAGTTAAGTCTGATTCTTTTCTGAGAAATACTTCTTTGTATACCTACCTAATAGGTTCTCATAACTTATTCGTTGAACTTGTCTTCAATAGAAGCCTTCTTTATTATAAGTTTTGTCTTACCCAGACGTTTTCATTTACATACAGCCCAGAGAGGATGAACATTATTAGCGATGGCTAAACAAGGTAGAAGTAATAAAAAATTAAACCGACTTTAAGGATTCAAGGATTCTGTCATTTGGAAACGCGTGTAGAAATTATTACGACGCTGTTTTGTTTGTGAATGCTATAATCTTTTACTATCTCAATAACAACTAAACCAATCTTGATGAAAATTCCACAAAATTGGAGCAATCTCAACACCCACAACAAATACATTATACATGAAATTTGGCACACGTGTTAAGAAGCTGTCATAGATTAACATATCCAAAAAGTGTAATGCTGAACCCAGCTGTGATAATATTAACCGACACAGTTTAAATAAACGACATTAATTCATCAATGCCGTAATTGCTTAACATAATAATGTCATCCGTTGCGTTTCATATTAACACGTGCGCACGATACTCGTATAAAATGAATGCATTTTAGTTGATCATTGTCCGACCGTTCGGTAAACAAAACAGTGTGTATTTCAATTTCGTGTTATTGAATTTCAATTTATAGCGTAACGATTGAACAACCTTCAACAGTGCTGTTTTAAACAAACTTACAAAACGTTGAAACGAGTAACTGAATTAATTTCAGTTAAACAATTGTATTGATTCCAAGAAGAATTTTGATGACGTATAAATATTGATTCAAATTTGACAACAATAAATATTTATTGAAATTTGACTAATATCTAAGTATAAAAATGTTAAATTATTTATCTACATAATTATTATAACCTTTTTTAACTCAATCAAATATTTTAAATATTGTATAAGACAATCAAGGGTATAAAAACTGCTCACTATAGAATACTAGTAAACCGCCCTTGCTTCGCTTCAGGACCCATGGGATGTGTCAGCCGCATAAGTCGCGCCCCCGTGAGAATCTCGGGATAAAAAGAACCCCATGTGTTATTCGGGAACATAAGCTATAAGACTGCCAAGTTACATCCAAATCTGTCTAGTAGCTTTTTCGTGAAAGCGTAATGCACACACATAATACATCCATATATTCTCACATCTTTCGCATTTAACCAACCAACCAACCAACCAACTTTCGCATTTAGGTATAATATTAGTTGCATTATATAATTATAGGTATAAGTGAGTAAATCGTGACTTTTAAGTAACTTATCTTAATAATGTTTACGAATAAATACAATAGAAATTATATATCCAACTTAAATCATATTACGCGATAGGTAAGTACCAATGAGTATAATGCATATTTCTATCTATAATATCATTGTTTCATCACAGACTTTATTGGCAGTACCAAGAATCCTTAATTGCATGCCATGTTCGCGTTTGGCAAAATCACTCACAGATTTTCTGGAAATCACCAGTTTGCGTTTAACAACGTCGTTGGTTCAATAATTGTTTCAGTTTACGATTTTGTCTTCCGCGTATCGTTGTTCCGTGAATTGCGCCCATTCATTTTGGTTATTAAAACTTAATAATTATTGTGGGGTTCCAATAAAATGTACAGCAAGTACAATGTATTTATGAAACTCCATTTCGGTTATTTCAGTATGATTAATAGGGTTATTGAGTTCTATCAACTGAGTATCCATTTGTAAAATTGAACAGTAATTTAGTGTCATCAAAGCACACAAAAATCACTTCAAGTAGTAATGGGTGTTATATAACGATGTTCACTGGCAGACCTGTCACATTACCAATTCTGACCTCACAACGTAGTAACTCCTAAGAGCATACTCAAACAAGGAGAGGTCTGATATCAAAAAGACCTTAAAATGGGACGGGAACCCCGACGCTGACAACCCATTGTCTGTACCGTCCTTTGCAATAAGTTATGAATGACGCAGTGAAATAGCTAAAGCACTTTGTAGGTGTATTGTAGTCTGTTAGACTGACTTTCATGATTTACGACGCTCTGAAAGGCAGAAGCCTCTTGGAGGAAGTTGGAATATGTAGGTACACCTAAATTGAGTGTCTGAGACACTTCACGGATTTCTTAAACAACAAGTATCATTATCTAATAAATCCAAAAATGCTCTAAATAAGATAAACGCTTATCTAACCAAAATCGAACCCGAGACTTAGTTTAATAAAACTAGTTTAACTACCACCGCATGACGAATATGTTTTCATATTGTTTCATGAATAATACTATGAATGATTGACAGAATTACCTATTTATTTTATATTATACCATAGTTTCCCTACTAAGTTTCATATAATAACTACTAGGTTTCATATAATAATATTATATGAAACCTACATACATACCGCCAAGTTATGAAGCGGTTTCTAAACTTAGGCTTTGAGGTAAATTCAAAATCTGAAGCAGAATAACAATCAAGAGCTTTGCCTACATAGCTGCTGAAACTGTGGGAATTATCAACAAAGTGTTAACGAGTAGAATAAAGCAAAACACGTCGAGAGATTGTGCACTCAGCGTGTACCAGCATAACCTGAAAATATTCGGATTATATTATTTGGTTATTTTGGTTCAAATATTGTAAAACCAAGAAATTAACTGGTAGGGAGTGATGGCAGAAGTGATAATTTTAACAAAATCGTGTTTTTATTTAATCTTCAAAGATTATATTGCGCAGAAAAATTTATTGGAAGTTATTTTAACAAAATAATTATGTTACGGTCTAAACAAAAACTATAAAATGGGTAACATCTTTAATTTTATGAACTTCTTTCCATAAAAAATGTCGGTTGTTTACGTACCAAAAATTACAATCTATAGATACCTTTGAATGTGAAGCGATAATAATCCTACATTTTGATTCCCTACGATTAATCCAGTGACTATTCCAGCATTAGTCATTGTCCTAACATTTCCTCTAATTCTTTCTTTCCATTCCATTAATTTCGAAAACAACGCCGTGAGATGACTAGCAAATTTCCGCGGTACAATTATCCACACGACACATCTCAATAGACGATTTAACCTATTTTAAAACGGTTCATTCGCATCCGTTTGACTTCCATCAGATCGACACTGACTAATAGGCCCATTCTTTTATGCGCAAACCCTTTTGTTATTTCATATAAAGCAGGCGATTTTTCATTGGCTTTGTTGTAATTGGTTCAGCTAAAGATCTAAAGGTCGCCGGTTGAAATGTTGAAAGAGATGACATATTAATCACCTGACATTCAGAAAGTTTCTTTTGAAATTATGAGGATCTTGTACCTAATCTTAATGACACAATGAAAAGTTCACAAAGGATCATCTTAAGTTTGTAAGGGCAAATATACATAGATTTTATTAGCAATCATTTTAAATTTCACCCAGCTTGACTCTCTCTCATTTACTCATCTCACTTTGCATGATATATTATGTAAGTTATGTGAGTGTTTATGAGTTCTGAACGACGAGGTTGCTATGTTAGATCACATACATACGTATACATAATATGATACGTCATATTCACGTACCTAAATGATATTGTGGGTAGTATAAACTCATAGCAAGCATTAAATAACGTGAGCTCGGTCAGCTTCTAAGACACTTGTAGTACCTTGTGAAAAACAACTTATTTCAAAATTATACGATTGGCTGTAGTGGCTTTTTCATAACACTGTGAATTATTACGCTTTAACGTGCGTCATGTTCGCAATTACTGACTTTATGAACGTTACATTAATATTTAACGTACTAACGTCCAATCAAGTTGAATTTGTGACAAATCAATAACATATCGCTCAGGAAATAATCGTTTTCTGTGTTAATAGCTTACAAATGAGCACGTAATGAGGGAAATAAGGGACTTTTGAATTTGATTGGAATTGGGATTACACTGGGAATTGAATTAGACCATAAAAGAACACACAGAAGAGCAAAACCCAACACATAAAGCTTTAGGTATACCAAAAGATTAATTAATGTATTTTTATTATCTCGCACAAATACTTCTTATTATTTATTTTATAAACGCGCCAGAACCACCACCAGAAATTATGGCAACATTTTGTAATCTAACTCCCAAAGTAAGTTAGTTCGTAGTAGGTGGAAACGTGATATTGGTTTAAGAGAGAACAGCTGTTTAAGTATTCTGCGCTTGAGTTTATCATTAGGTTACGAAAAGTTTGTTTTTCTGATAGGTAAGTATTGGGAGGTTCTGTGATAAGTAATGTATAAGCAGAAATCGGATATGGAACACCGTAGAGCCCCTGCCAAGACGAGATAATCGGAGCAAAATTCACTATGTACCAATCTTACGAGTACATATGTGATAATTTTAATTATTTACACTACATAATCATAAATTTCTATTTGTATCATTGTACCAGACTGTATACAAACAGACACATTTACGTCGACTGCATACGTGTAATATACATTTTATGTACCTACATACAAATACCTACGACATAGAATATGGTTTAGTCTGTCATCCGAGAATAATGTAGCTTCCTAACATCAAAGTGTTTCAGTCGTATGTTTGGTCAGTTCAGTAGGTACTTAGTTTCAGCCAACTCTATGCAAACAAGCAATAAAATACTTCCTCTTTTTAGTATTAGCACTTACAAAACTAACGATTTTATATGCACATACAAAAGTAATTTCTATGTGTCATATACCTACTATACCTAAATAATCAGATTCTGCCCCGGCTATAACTTGGCTGTAAGTCGGCATAAGTCTTTGAGTATTTACAAAGTAGTACGAGAGACTAACAGAGGGATTTTCTCTTCAATAAATCATAATATTAATAAATCGACTCGCGAGCAACAAATTTTGTTTCTATTATCGTTATGATGACTGATTTATAGCTTTATATAGAAAAGTTCTGAAGAATTTTTAACACTTATAATACTGTATTCTCGTTGGTTGAACTGGTATATTAATAGAATAAAGCGGAACTACTTTTGCGTGGAACGGTTTGGAGTGATTTCGAGTTCTGAAAGCGCCGAACATAATCGACAAAAATTGAATCCTTCGTCTTCCTTCTTTATTGAGACGTCCAATTAAAAGTTGCCGTTAAAATGTGGCCTTTATAGCCTCTTTAAAACGGGCATGCATCAATGTTAAATTTAAATTAAATTGGAAAGTTAACTGTCTAAAGTCTGCAGCTGGCTACAAGACTAATGTCTGCAAAGTCACTACAAGTAATTAATTTAAACATGGAATTAGTTCTTTAATCCCTTAAGTATTCTAATTGAATTAGTTTGCAAATTACACTATATCCGAAATACAATAAGGTATTACGGATAAATCAGACATTGTAGTTGCATTTGAGACACACCTCAATAAGGCCTTTGAGCCGATCACGACTATTTTTCTGTCTGATGCCCCATCCGGGAATCGAACCAGGGACCTTTTGCTTGGCAGCCAGATCCTTCCAACTAGATTAAATTTTTTATCGAATAAAAATCTATGGATTGACACAGTTCTATGAATAAATAGATATAGATGTAAAGAGAAAAGGAAGACATGTTTTACGATGAAGCGGTAATAAATTTTAATTTAATTTTAATTTATTCATCATTCGTTTCACAATATCGTCTGCCAGATAATTTCCTGTTGTTTGCGGTTGCATACATAATACTCGATGGAATATCCCAACGCACTCGGGAGATGAGCAAATATTGAAGATAAAATGCTTCACACGGTAAAGTAAAGGTTTAAGCAAGTGTGAACAATATTAACGTAATAGATGTATACATCTATAGATTGTACGTAAAAATAACGGCTGATAGACCTTTTAAAAATCACTTAATACAGTTGAGTTACTAATCTTAGACAATCTCACCAAGTGTTACAAAGACATATTTTTGAAGTCATGGAGTTATAAGTTTTGGGGCATAATAATAATATATACTGTGAGAATCTTTGGTCCGACGCGATCTTGCAATACTTTATGTTGCGCCATGAGAAGTGCTGCGGTCGGTTGTTAATGTACGCAGACCATGGATTTACACCTATTAAAGTACAGACTACAGTGAGGAGGTATTATTATTGGTCAATAACAGTGGAATCGATTTAATAATCCCTCCCAGTTTGTACAGGTGATTGATTAGGGTTGCCAACAGTGTTAGAATTAATTCGAAATTACAGTTAAAAACTTCAAACAATAATAGCGCTTTGAATGCGATCTTTGAGTATTTGCCGGCTGTTGATAAAACTCCTTTAATCGTTATCTAGGTTGCATTACGAAAATCTTTGCAAATTCCAAATCTCTCTCTTTTTTAGTGTAATAACTTTCAACTTTTATTAGTGCAATAAGTATAATGACATATAAACTAACACATAATGATACACAATTTGTGTCAAATGTTGCCAACCATAAGCTTAATCTCGTATAATCCGGACTCGATAAACCGCATAATCTCGTGATAAATGGTCAGAGACACGCGGGAATAGCATGATTGCCATCCTGTGACGTCAGCGTAGGATTGTTTAACCAAAAGTTGTGTGTTGCGTGATATCAGACTACAGGTAGGCACTTGCCAGCGCGCACCAACAAGTGTTCAGAATTGATTATCATGTAAATTATGTCAAAAAGCAAAGTTTCTGCTGTCGACATTACGATACGATTACGATAGAACATATTCCGAAACTGTACTGGCAGAATACCCATCATAAGCTTTAACAACTTAAAGCTGTCCCAAGGGACAGTTAATCATTTCCTTATTATGTCAACTGGGACTGAAACAGCATGAAATACGCAAAAAACTCGGTAAACAAAACAACAAATCCCAATCCTTGTTTACAACAACTTTAACAATCAACAATCATCTTGAGAGTTCCATCCACGTGGCCTGAACTCTGAGCCCTTCAGAACTGGAACTTTAGGGAACATCCCCTCGTTAGGAGACATTCTGTGAAGTCATTGGATTTCCAAACGTAAGTCATAAGTAAGCGATGTTTACAATGATCTATGAAGGGTCAGAAAGGTACGATCATAACTCGTTGTCAACTTTTTCCTTTAAGTAATGTTTGACATTTATTGCCCGATTGGCAGTTTACACGGGTCACCTCACCATAGGGACCGTATTCGGCGTAAGGTAATGTACTTAAGTTGACCAAAAGAAACAAATTTTATTGTCAAAAGAAAATATTGAATCTCGATAGAAAAACATGAAACATTTTATTTGTTTTGTTTTTCTTACTTCTTAATACTATAATAATATAAAATAATAAAACTATAATACCACAGTGAATGGAATAACATTTTTAAAGTTTTTGCGGTCTAGTTAGCATAGAAAAGGAAACGTAACTACTTAAGTAAAATCGAAAAAGGAAGCGAGCGAGAGAGAATTACAAGAAGAAAATCTTAGTTGAGTACTAGGCGGTACTAACTACGAGTAGCTCATCGAATATTTGAATAAACCACCGAACAACCCATTTGCCAAATTAAATATTTGCTCCAACTCTC
>DWPC01000450.1:0-10088 GCA_018251435.1 Oarisma aurantiaca
ATGTACATAAATAGGATAATATTAAAAAATGTGTATTATATTTATTTCACATACCTACCATGCCGACCAAGCTCGTTAACATTATCATTGTCGATCTTTTACGTTACATACAAACTGTCGGGTTATGACCGCCAAGATTATATTAACTATCCGAAATAATTATGTATAATCGAGAATTTACAGCAACCCTGTTCATCTTGTTAGGTTCAAAGGAAACATTCACAAAAGTGAACATCTTCAGTTTAATAGCTGATTAATTAATACCACCACATTCTAATTAGGAGCAAAATATAGGAATAAATAACAAACATAAAGAATAGAAACGCCGGCACACTGGCAATGACAAACATATTCTCTCTCACGATAGCAATAGGAGTAGTCCAAAACATCTTCTTTAATTCAAACTTCGGTATTTTCTGCTCAACTGAATCTTCTATAGATATTTGAATCGAATCACCTTTTCCCATATCTAGTTCATTATAGTGAGAAGATAAAGGATTCTTTAAAATATCAAAGTAATCTTTGACAAGCTTGGGCTTTTTTAACTTGTGTGTATAGTTTGACGAACTACTTTCAAGACAACTCTTCGAATATCCTTCATTAAACGTTAGCATTAGGTTATCGATGACTTCATTTCGTACAATATCACATTGTAAATAGGCATCGTTTTGGGGTGTTGGTTGTAAAGTATCTTTTGATTTTCTAGGACTTTCTAATTTAATATCCTTACTCATGCATTCACTTCTAGAGTCGTGCTGCAATTTTGTTATAGAGTGTATTTGTTTATCGATTTCATACAAAGATCTTTTTAACTCACTAACAATTTTTTCACTCAACGTTTGCTCTAGTTTTTTGACAGCAATTTCTAGGATTATTGTAAGTTTATCACAAAGTTCAGGAAAACTAGCTGGGTAGTCATTTACTTCTTGTGAACATTTTCTTTGTGGTCTGGAAGTTTCTACTATAGTATCTTTTATTTGCGCTGCATTTGGAAGATTTAAACTCTTCTGATAGTCTTCAGTATTAACTATACCAAAAGGTTTCTGAAAAATATTGGCTCGCAAATCATTTTTAAAACTTCCAAATTGTTCGTCTCCTCTATTGTTTGTCTTCTGTATTTTCTGTGTATTTTTTAAAATATCACCTTCAGCAATAATTACATTATCATTGTTTGGAAAGTCAGGTACTGAACTTGAACAAGGTTTTGTCTTGGAATATACATTGAAAGTCATACAAGCATCATAAAATGCCTGTGTACGGAGATCCTTTTGTTTTCCATTACTTATATTATGGCAACTGTTTAATTGATTAGTAAAGCTAAATTTTGAAGTACAAAATGAATAACTGTTGTTATTAGTTTCATCCGAATGTGAATTTTCATAAATATCACGTGACAATACCGCCTTTGTTTCTGGAGGCATAAGAGTCTCATTACTAACATTACTGTTGCTGCAAACAGCATCTGATATTGTGTTTTTGCTGGTTAGATTAACTGTATCATCTAGAAATGATTTAGACGTCAGCATCAATGTTTGGCTATAAGCTGATTCACAGCTAGTCAGACTATCTTTAAAATCAGTTTTCTGTGGGACGATGACAGAATAACTTTTTTTATTCATAATTGGGGTATTATTAATCTGAGCTACTGCTATATTAAGAACATTTGTATTAAAGGATTTGTTTCTGGAATCGGTAATTTCAATTATAGAATTGGCGCTGAGAGGACTCTCCTCTTCTTTTAAGGTATCTTGGCTTGATATACTTATAAAAGATGAATTGCCATTGGATGGAACTTTTTTTTCAAATTGACTGTGAATATTTTTATTTGCTAAAGCCAAATTTTCTTTTGCTCGGACCTTTTTTAAAATGCGTGTTCTTGAAATCTTTTCTGAGATTGACTCCGAGTCTTGTTCTTTGTGTATATCGCTAAAACCATCAAAAGTCTTTCTAGATGTTTTGCAATACCTCTTCAATTTTGTTGTCATATTCCGTGCTAATTGATTTTTGAAGTATATATTTTTATGTATAAATACCGGTTTACACTTTTTGAACTTTTTATCCTTTGATTTGGTATCAAATGTTCGTTTTCGTACATGTTTTTGAGCAACATACATAATTTCCGGCTGCGAGGTGACTTTGTTTATTTTTGAACAGTCTGAAATATTGTTTAATATTTCAGGTCCTTCGTTGCCATCTCCACAGTTTTCTTTTATTACTGTTATTGCACCGTTCACCGGCAGAGTATCAGCCATATCTTGATTTGAAGAATTTATTGTTAATGTTTTTGAGGAAGCAGATGGTGTCATATTTAATGATTTTGAGGGATGACTTTCATTTACTAATTCAGTGCTCGGGGTTTTCGTACTTTCGTTAACAGCAAAAGCAACTATAAATGTTGTCTCTTTTTTGGGATACATGCGTGCAGATTTTGATTTAGTCAGCGTTTTCTTTTCAATACTTATTAAGGGTTGCATTTTAGTTTTTCTATAAATGCATTACTACTAGATTTTTCTGTAACAAACAAATGAAATATTATCGACTCGTATCTTGTTACCAAAGTAAATATATTACCACATAATTATGGAGTTATGTGTATAAAAAAAAAACAAAATCAGAAGAAATATGTATTATTACTGACATTTAAATATACATACTTAATATTAATTATATAATAGATATAATATTATATATTATTAAAACCCGAAATCAGAAAGTGTAATGTGGAACAATGAACTATTTCCTGCGCTCTTGAAAGCTTTTTTTCCTGTAGTAGAATTAGCTTGTATTAGGTCTCTAATGACATATACGTAAATAAGCCAGCCAATCACGATAACTGGTATCCAAAGTAATATACAGCAAAACATTCCTTCCCAAAAGCTCACGCCTCCTCGACTTCGCACCGAAGTTTTTTCTCTATCCTCGATGTCTATGTAAACAGATGAACCCGAAGAATGAGGTCCACTTATTTCACAATCTCCTTCATCGCATGTGCATTGCTGATTTTTACATGTCTTTTCATTAGTTTTATGACTTGTTTGCTCATTTACGAGCTGTGAACGATTATTTTCACGGAGAGACCTTTGGTATTTATTCGAATTAATAGAATAACATTTATTGCAATTTTGCGTGAACTGCCTAGATAGGGCATCACAGTAATATGCTAATAATGGATTTTTGCTTCGCTCTCCTGATACTTCAAGTAAAGATTTTGATTTAGGTAATGAATATTTCATCGTTTTCTTCATTAATTCTTCGTCTGTGCTTGTCACTGCAGTTAAAGATGTCATATCAGTTACCTTGATGATCGATTCACTTTCTATTACATTATAAGAGATACTTTTTTTTTTCCAACAGGTGTCATGTTCTTGTTCTATATCTTTTTTCTTAGGCTCCTTTTTTAATTTTATACCAGATATTATTAGATTTTTATTACTCGAGTGCTGGACAGCTCTACAAAAAGTAGATTTTTTTGAAGAATCTCTATTTATTTCGCTGACTACGTTACTGATATTTTCTTTGATTTGTAATGCAAGAGGTTTACTTTTCATATGTTCTTGTACAAATTTTTCTGTTGTAATGGCAAGATCTTTAATTATGACGCGTAACTCATTTATATCCTTTACTATTTCAAGCCTTTTTAAGTTCTTAGAAAGCTCAATTTCTTCTCTGTCGATTACATTAATTTTGTCACTACTATCACATGCAAATTCTTTGCTTATTACATACTTTGATTGACTAATAGCACCGTCTAAAATTGATATAAGCTTTGGATGAGATGTTTGTGGAAAATCAGGAGACATACTTTGGTTTCCTTTTACCTGATTACCTTTTTTACTTTCAGGTAATATTTGAGTAGAAACAACATTATAAGCTGCAGTCAAATTATCAAAATGCAGTGTTTTTTCTTTAACGTCATCGTTATTAGACTCATTGTACATTTTATTTTCCCGCTCTGGATGTATATTTATTTCAATGCTGAATTTTATATTTTTACTGTCCGTGTACTGAACAAAATGTTTTATTACGCCTTGAAGTTCTTTTAAAAAGTTGTTGTCATTCTGTGTATTATTACACGGGTTTTTAGACAGATTACTCATGTCTGTAGTTTTTTTATAAAGGCCTTTAAATGATTGCTTTTGTTTCTTCATTGATATTGTTTTTCTTATTTTACTTACTTGTGATAGTGTCATGCATCTCGTATTTTTTTTGCATTCTTTTCTGGCCTTTAAAGTTTCGAACTCAGCCGGTTTGGTATCATTTAGTTTCCCTAATTTTCTTTTGTGACAATGGAAGGTAGACGTCACATCTTTAAGAGGCCCATCGGTATCTGTCATTGTAAAATTATCATGCTTACATTTAGAAATATTCATGTCGATACTTGTGATGTTCGCAGGGTCGTCAGCGTATATACTCTTTACAAGACTTTGCAAAGGTTCCATTTCCATTGCATTTGGGTAAAGTTTACTTTCAAGTCTTAAATCAGGTTTATTTTGTTTTGTTTCGGGCATACTTGTACTATAAGAAGATTTTCGCGTCAGTATAATTTCACGTTTCTTACAGGGTTTAAACTCATTATTATCATAAATTGCACACCGTTTGGTAAATGATTTGGTAGAAATACTTAGCAAATTAAAGCTGGAAGAATTTAGTAGGAAGGTGCTGGATCGACTCATTTTGAGAAACACTTTTTTATACAGAGTTTTCCGTGGTATATATTTACGATGTTTCGAATTAGTACTAACATGCCGTTTAAGTTTTCTGGGAATGCTTAAAGTTGAGATTAGCTTAGCATGTTTACCAATCACCGGCATGGTCTGGCAAGACGGTTTGTCGCGTGTGTGAATTCTTCCTGCGTGTTCATTTTTGTAATTCAAATGGCAATTATCAACCTTTGTATCTAAAGTATACGTGTGAGAAGATGCAGTTCGTCTTAATTCTACATTGTGCAGTATGGAATCAAGAATCGTGTCTATTTCTTTTTCGTTATTTAATAAGTTATTTAGTATATATTTTTTTATCCAATCCTTCAACAGAACCTTCAAATTTTCAACCACAAGTGAAGTGACATCTATGTTAAATCGTGTATTTACATTGTGTTCTTCATCTATACTGTCTCCACAAGAATTACGATCAGGTTTTGTCTCAAGGTTTGCTCCTAAATCGGGACATTTAGGAAAATACTTAAGCTTGTCAAATTTTCTTCTATAAATTCCTCTTAGAATGCATTTATCTGTCGCTATACTAAGGTCCCTTTTGATTTTTCCACCAATTACGTAGTAGTGGGTTTTGTGAAGTCTTTTCTTCATCTGAAGTACTCCACTCCTGGTTAGATACAGTGAGGCTCCAGAACATGTTTTAGAACGAGTATTTATAGTGTAATTTGATTTTCTGCACAATAATTTGGTCCGGTGTTTTTGTTTTTCCATTATCTGAGAATCGAAGGCTTTCTGAATATCCTTATTTTGATGGAATCTGAGAACAACAATATTAGTATTCTATTCATGTTTTCACGTTTAATCTGTATATTGTCAGCATCAATGGCATAATTAACCGCATCATTTCATATGTTCCACAAATACTTTGTGATGCATACCTACATATAAATCACATACATATATATCAGTAGTGTAATGAACTTTGAAGAAATAAGAAATTGGTAATGTAATAGCTGTGAACGTAACTTAAATTCAGTCAACAAACTATTAAAGTTTCTGTTTGAAGGGGTAAGGCTCTATTATTTTATCGAAACTTTTAAATCGATGGATGAACCTGAGATGACTAAATAAAATCGAAATCTAATAAATTTTAATATAAATGTATAATATAGGTATAATTAGGATAAAATAATAAGATCCTTACTGATAGTTTTAGCCTGCCTTTAAATAACTAATGGATCCCGCGAACTCCGTTTGGCACAAAAACACAGGCAGACCAAGGCTCCCGCGACTTATTAGTCTAACTCTGTGCCCACGCGATTGTTGACAATATTATTCCAAATATATCAAATTGTAATGTGTTTCAAGTAAGTCTACAGTTACTATGGCATCGTTCCATTCCTGTGAGATTTTGGGAATAAAAAGTATCCTATAACTATCCTTCCCCGGGTACAAAATTTCATTCAAATTGGTTGTGGTTTAGGCGTGCAAGACGGACAGACAGAGTTACTTAGGATGTCAGGATAATATGTGTTTATCATAACTAGGTACTTACAATAGTATGGATACTGAGCATTTTACGGTTAATATAAATATTTCAAAACATAAAAATCACTAAAAATATTTTACCAAAGTATATAAAACATATTATACAATTTTGACATTGCTGCTATATGTCTTTCTTCAATTCGTGATGACTTTTACTTTTAACTTGTTCTTTGAGAAAATTTTCAGTCAGTTTTAGAAATCTAAAATCTCGAACTCCGTAGACGAAAAATAAAACAGCACAGAAAATAAATTCTTCATGACTTGACTGTTAATGTACATAATGTTATGTACCTATACTCCTCTGAAAGTTTACGTAAGAAAATAATTTGGCTTATTAAAATCTGTGTTTAAAAATTTTAAACATTTATTTATCTAATTGGGATTTAAAAAATGTTACGTGTTAATTAGGTAAGTAATTATATCCAGATTAATACAATACACAAATATTAATATTATCCTACTGGTAGATAGTATAACAGATAATACATTTATTTACATATTATAATGGCTAAGCTACATAGTAGTTATAAAATAATTATCATTAAAATATAGTGACCCATGGGAGCGATAATACATATTGTGGCTTCCCATAGCCAAGCAAGGCTCGGGTAGCCAATAAACAAAATAAATGGAGTGGCACGAACTACTGGTGTCAGTTATTATGGCTACGAATAAATAAATACTAAATTTATGGCGTTGCAAACTGTATTCAACAATTTTAGCGACTGAATTTTGGATTGTACATCTTTTTGACTTTTTTTAATCAACTAAATAGGAAAGTATTTCGTCAATACACTTTGAAATGAGAATAATAGTAGGTAATAATTTTAAAACGACATTAAAATTTTACTGTCTTCTTTATATACCTACATATAAAAACAATTATTTTCACTTAAAAAATGTGTAATTGTCTAAAATATACCGACAGATACTCTACGCAATGTTTTCAGAAGGCATTATGTATATTACAGCTGCTTTCTTGATTCAGAAGTTACGTTTTTGGATCGTTATAGTCTGATCGTGTGTTCTGTCGTATTACTCCTAGTGTTGTGAGTTGTGAGCGAGTGTCAAAGTATCGACATAAAAACGTTCCTTTCAATATATTCCTTCGTAAGTCAGTTTGGCACGGGGAGCGGGCCCGGGGTGGTTTACGACCTGCCTCGGCGCCATCGACACATGACGTCACTCGTATATTACTTTGTTGGGCAAGCACGGCGCATTCGTAACGATTACTACAATGTTTAGCACACCTATGTACATATGTACACAGGTAGGTACCAAAATGCAGTCATTAAATAAAAATGTATTGTATAATATTATTTGCTCATAATCAGTTGGTAGATGCACTTATGTATATAATATTAAGGACGTAAGTGCCAATAGTAATAAGTAATTAGAAAAATAATACTTTCCTAATTACATGACATACTCGTATTTCAATGCCTATCATTATTCTAGGCTGTGGTACTAGGTTACAAATCCGTTGTCTGTGATGTGAGGTTTATCTTTACCTACCTTAAAAACCTACCTTACCGTACATAGTTACGGTCTTTGTATAAATTTTTTGTTTTACTTATATGCATTTATGAATTAAACAATGGTTTTCTTGCAATATTTCCGTTTTCGGTTGAGATACAAAACTTTTGATGCAATTTTTTTTGTAGTTGCTGAAATATTTATTTCATCGATGTGTACATCAATGTTGTCACGAATTCTAATTTCGAATATCGCTAAGGATTCACTAGCGAAACCCGTGTATCCTTGCCCGATAGTGTTGCTACATTATTTTACTATATTTTATGGTTACTTATTTTCATACACCGTTCTGAAAATGGGAAAAATATTTAGAGTGTTTTCTGGATAGCTGCTGCGAATTTTATGTCCTGTAGCTCCGCATAAGTACGTAGGTAGGTACAGCTCCCGTATTAAGAACGACACTTGAGTAAGGATATTTTAACCTGTTTTTAAGGGAAAATCTACCTATTTTTAAGTGCACTCATTTAGTTAAATGTTCTGTTTTAGTCTTTAAATATTTGGCTGAGCATAGTTTATAGGCAAAACTAAACATCTTATTTTATAAAGGTCTAAAAATATATTTAAAATACTATTTTCATACTACTACAGCACAGTACTACAGTACTATTTCATAGTTCTATTTTGATACGATTCTAACTAACACGACACCCTAAGATTGTTGTAGCATTCGTGGATTTAAACCTAGGATAGAAAACGCATGTCATCACATTTGTATGAAAACCAAATTTGTTTCTAACGTAGTGATTGTAGATATTCTTTTTTCGTTCGGTGAAGTGACTTGATCCAATGATACATAGGTACTTATAGATAAGCACTATTAACAACTTTATTAGCACTAATTTTCTGGTCGGTAAGTTGGTGACATTTGAAAATATCTCCTGTTATCTTAATACCAAGGTACGTAGTTGAAAGTCGCTAGGATTTGTACCACAGTCATGACCACACAAGTGTAATGTAAGATATACTAGATATCAGTAGGTTTAGTGGATCCTATGGATTACATTTGAACGTGGGAACGATCGAACAACTGGCGGAACACAAACCGTTGAAACTAGATCCGAGTTCCGACAGCCTGCAGTTACGGAAGCTTTTGCGAGGTAAGGCTGAGTTCACAAGCACGCCGTGATTATGAAGTGATAGCTTGTAATTTTACTTAGGAATTATTTCATAATAGGAAAACGAGACTGAAATGGATCCAGAAGCCTTAGATATCAATGTTTTGTTGTTTTAACTATTATTTACATATAAAAAATCCAAGTTAATTAGGTAGAGAATGGATAAGTAGAGGAATGAAACTAAAGCAGAGTTAGGATGCAATATTAAAGTAATAGTAATGTGTGGTCCAAAAAAGGCACCTAATTTAAATTCAGGTGGACTTACAGCAGACTTGCTAACATTGTGGACAAATCCTTACAGTGGCGACGGAAGGCAGAGCTTTTCGTTGAACGAGTTGAATTTGGGACCTAACAGCGTAAAGCACCGAGCCACCAGCCGGAATCGAGCTATTATGATACCGATACTGTGGCCGAATTCAGGCTTAAAAAACTTTTTAAGGGTTCCGGCGCTTCACTACAAAAGCATTGAAATGGCGTCAACGGCTTTATATTTTGGCATACTTTTGATGTTTCTTTAGAGGTAATATAAAATATGGAAAGGATTCCCTTATTGTCTTAATGTTCAACGTACCTATAGTACTATGCCTACTACGAGCCAGCCGCGAGACTAGAATTTGAATGATCAGTTTGAGTTTTCGTTCAAAGTCTAGTGACGTCTAGTCGTTTTGCTGTTTCTATGTTGTTTACGGTGCGCAAAGTATTCTATTGTGGAGCTATTGAAAGAATAAAGTTATTTCTTGTTAGTAATTAAACTTTTCAAAATGGCAGATCATTCATATTAATACGAATTCATAATTATGAAATTATTAAAATAATTACCTATATCAGGCATATGATATTCATATGACACTCCAAGCTAACATCATTTTATTTAGATTTGTTATCACTAAAATAGTATCTAAGTATAATTTTAAGCATTACTATTAAATCAATGATCACTCTTACCATGCAAACGTTAATTCGGAGCTTACCGTTCCGTTAATAATGTGAGTATGTACCTAATATTATTTTAGATGCATTATTTTATAGTTCGAGTCAAATCTCATAGGTTAGATTAAAAAGGACCTAGATAACTACTTACCTACTCAGCATACCTACTCTATAGTAAGTCACATAATTGCAAGAAAGTTTTACGAAAGTACTTGTACATTTTTAAATAATTAATATTATAAAATCTCGATGATTTTGGAACGTCGCCAAGTACGTAAACGGTAAAGTTTAACGCTTCGTAAAT
>DWPC01000451.1:0-10085 GCA_018251435.1 Oarisma aurantiaca
ATGATTGAGGTTTCAGAATAATTGATACATCCTTGTTATAAACAATATCTAAAACTAATATTTCAGGCTTTTTAGTTCATCACTACTCTAAAGTGGGAGATGGTAGTAGGTAGTTTGTATGGGGTTTGTAATACAAATAACTAAGCATAATAATATTAAAATAGAAAGTTAAAACAAAATCAAATTTCATACAAAATATACTCTCACTCAAAATGTACTCTAGCAGCATTCACCGTCAGGCCAATTTAATATACTCCTCCCTGGTAGTTGCGGCCGACAGCTATGTATAAGCAAGCGTATAAGTGTATGCGTCATTTTCGTGAACTACTACGATTTTTGTGATTTTATGGACTCCTGGATTTACCTGCCGACCTATACAAAACTAGGTGAATTTTTAGCTATTTTCGGATTTAGCCGAATAGGACTATTTCGATTTACCTGATTTAGATTTTTCATAGAAAATGTCAGTTGTTCTCAAATATACATAAGGTGGCTTTACTTAGTGGCTTAATACTTAATAAACTGTATATTGATTAGTTAAATGAAACACATACATACCTATTTTCTTAGCAAATTTTTAGGTTCACTCATCCAAATTTAAATGAAGTTTTTACATTTCCTTTAATTTACTTCCTTTACTTTAATTTCCTTTATATTACATACATATTTATTTCATAATTAGTAGGTAAGTAGTACGTGTAAATAGGTAGGTACGCGGAATTTTCTACAATCCACAGTAGGTAAGACCAACCTTACCATACCAAAAACATAGATTATACTAGATACCTAGTTCGTGCATCGAAAATGGTTTCAAAAAATTGGTCCTAATTTGACCAATTGCATACGTCATGACGCCGCAAGGTAATTCGAATTTGGAACACAATGTTGGGACGGCAGTCGGCGGGACGTACTCAAAAATGAAACGTAAATTTTATTCTTGTTCTTTTGTATGGAAACTATACGTCTAGTTTAGTCTATGACCAAAGATAATCGTGAGTAAGGCCATTGTTTATCTCGTTGGGAAATTTATTAATGAATTGTACAAAATATAGTAAGTACCTTAGATAATGAAGTGTCGACACGAAACACGAGGTACCTGCACTCATAATGTTTGGATTAGGGACTAATTACACTAATTGAATAAAAATTCAAAGAGAAATTTATTGAAAAAAGCTAATATTGAATGCTTACATTCCAATAGGTTTAGAACTGGACATTGATTTATGCCACTTAGGAAAAAACAAACATTTAAAGGGACACCATGGGGTCACCATAAAGTCCTTGAGTCGAAGTACGGTCTATGTAGTATGAAGCATGAAAAATACAAGTCACACTTCCATGACACTACCGGAAATCAAACCCGCGATAGATACTTCGCTGCTATTATCAACAACAGTGGCTATCTTTTAATATTGATAATATGTGCTTTAATTAAAATAAATAAAATCAAAAAAGGATTGACTTGACTATTTTTGAATATTTTTACTTTTTTAACATTTGATAAACGAATGTTTAGATCAAAAGAGCATATTAAGATGGGTTTATTATGTCACTCTGGTATGTAACCTGTTTGGGATGATTAAATAGGACTCTACCTACTGTCTTCTTCGTATACGGTATTCTAAGGTAACTGAACTTCTGCTGTGGTGTTAGAGCTAAGAGGTAACGGATTTAAAAAAAGGTAATTAATATATTATGTACTTCATTAAATTTAATATCATACCTTTGAAAAATATGCGTGACGTCTTTAATATTTTGAATAATAGCTTTACTTTCAGAACTCCTATTTCACTAATTAGTCCAAAATGACAACACATATTTAAATATCATTACTTACAACACCGACAAGTTAAAATCAATAAGTCAGTTAATATCCGCCTGAATCAAATGGGAATCATTTAGCAGGGAATCGCGAAGCGCATCACACTTAAGTTTAAAGTGTAATTAATCAAACGCTTTTTGGATTGAAATGAAATGAAATGATTTATATTTCGAAATTGGTTTTGTTAAAAACGCTTTTCGAACGTCATTTACGCCATCGCTTCAAAAAGTCCCTACCGTGAGCGGTCCCGGGAGAAGAAGCGGCAAGAAACTAATTGTTTTTTCCTACCCACGGTTACACGCTAACTTAAATTATAAATTGATACAGAAAACTCATGTCCATGCTGTCTTATCATTTAAGTATTCATCAAGTTTGTAATACTTAAGCTTTTCTCATGAGTATACTTTTGACATGAGTTTTGAGTTTACAAATGGCTGGATAGCATTTCGGTTATTTAACTATTATTATTATATCGCACTACGCACTCTAATCGCTACCGCTTATGAATTGCGCTTCAATCGAGGTCCCTGGTGTCCCTGCAGATTGCATCGAGTCTTCGGCTGCAGCACCCGCGTCGCACGCGCCGATAATAGCACCTTAATAATATACCTAATTAGGTACATATTAGCGAAGTTAGTAGTAGGAGTAAAAATTAGGAATTTATTTAGGAAAATGATAGTTTTTAGTGGACGGTGGAGGTGATGGATTTGTGATCCTACAGCCTGTGTTTGGCACTACGTCGACGGATACAGGGTGAGTTTGTTTTGGTTTAATAAAATACCCAAATTGTAATTAAAGTTTACGTTAACTTAAATATTCATTATGTGCATAACTTTCATGATTAAAACACCAAGTTTTAAAGTTTGTGTCAATATTATGGAGTATATTGAAACTCGCATGTTAGGAATGGCATGACAAGAGTTTAATTCCCTAATATTTTGCCTCATTTATTAAACATTTTTAATTGTTACTTCCCATCTACCTACCTACTAACATGCTGTCATACACTACACTGGGAAATTATTAAGTGCTTGTTTGATTAAGACTTGAGTCCTTCAAAAATAATTAGTTTTAAACAAACTTTTATCCTGTTCCTATCCCATATAAAAAGCTTTAATAATAATAATTTAATATCTAGAGTAGGTTGAGGTACCTAAATGGCCATAGGTAATTAGGTGCGGCTTCGATCCATTGGTTTCTTGATGCACGGGTTCTCTTGAGGAAGCCTCTATTGCAATAGTTGAGGGGATAGTGACCAGGTCAACTCAAGTGTCAGAAGATTCCATGCCAACCTAAGAACCTCAAAGACATTTATATGCACATCGTTTATTCTTAAATTATGTAGGTCACCTGCTTAATTCCATCGAGAAACTTATCTTTTCTTTAAATATTTTGAATAAAATAAATAATTAACCTAAATAAAGTTGTTTAACAAGCTTCAATAAGCATACAATACTTAAAATATACGAAATTCATACATTATTTATAATTTTACGACAAAAAACGCAAAGAAAACCGTAGTAGGTATATCATATTTATTACCTACCTCCCCATTCCATTCATTATTTAGAAACTTATTATTAAAATAAAGAAGTGATTTTGTATGTGTTCGCGGGTATCAAAAAATTTATCCGGATAGGTAGACAGATACCGGAACCGGAACGGTATCGGGTAGGTATAGATAAAAAATATTTTTTAACTGTATACGTATGCAGTTGATCGCTACATATTATTTTCATTAAAATAACTTCTCTTTTCCCACCCTAATTTTATAGAAATAAATCCTTGCGTATTAAATCAAAAGAAACGTTTTTTATTGATCCAAAATCGTGTATGAATAATAAAAAAATACATATTTATTATTCTTTGTGTACTTTCTGTAGGTATTTGGCCAGCGTGGTAGACAATGGCCTGTACCCCTCACAAGGTGAGAGGAGACCCGAGCCCAGCAGTGGGACGAGATGGGTTGTTGCTTTGCTTTGCTATGTAGGTGACTTCATTACAAATATTTTTTATGCGCTGACTGTAGCCTCAACGTCCCAAATTGCAAGGGTCAAAAGCAATCAAACGTAGACCGTATGCATACGTCATACATTTTGCACGATACCTTCACTATTGTTTTATTACCTTGTAGTTTGTAACTACATCTTCGTTGTAAATGATGAGATTAATTTGATTTATATAATATTATAATATCGTACGTTATCTTCAGGGTTAAGTCAATTTACATACCGAGTACTTGCACTGATTGACGATGTTCATCTTGTTAATAAAAAGAAAATAATGGCCTTGGGTTCGATTTTCGCTGTTTTCAAATGGTTTTCACTAAATTATTCTTTAATTATGATATAATTTGGCAGATGAAAAAACTTTTTTGCAACTATTACCTAGTTAAAATTACTTATTTTTTATGTAGGTATTGAAAACCGGCCAACAAGCTGAGAAGGATTCATCTGATGATACCTGTGAGGCTGTGACTATTTTTATCTACCTATATACCTAATAGTCATTAATAATACCAGCGTAGGTGTACCGTAGGTATACTTATAGGTACATACACGCCATATGTTCACAACGGTAGTAAATTTTCGTGTTTGTCAAATTATCTGTTAATTATCATTTAATATCTCCAAACAATTTCAAGATAAATTGTGACAGATTTACACCCGTAGGTACATATTTTTTGTACAATACGGAATGCCGCTACTGACAGTACCAGGACTGGTGATAACTGATAAGGTAGGAAGGGTAGAGACAACAGAAAAATTACGTAAAAATTACGAACTTAACAGTAATGATAGCGATAAAAATATCGTGGCTCGTTACACTTGTGTTGTTCTGAAAGGTTCAAAAATTTGGTAAAATAACCATAACAAGCCTTTACATTCATGTAATAGGTAATTAGGTAAACCCTATTTTTCGACTTCAGTTTACGACCTTAGTTGTAAACAACCCCTCGAATTGTATACATTAATGTATTTAAATCGATGTAAGTACTTATATAAAAACCAAACACTAGAATGTAAGTTGACAGGACCAATATTTTAGTTCAATCTAAGTAGGTGTAGGTGCGTCATACGCGATAACATCAGATGCCTGCGTTTGGTACTACATACGCGGCATATTGCAGAGTTTAAACTTAATCTGCAACGTATAATTATAACAAAATCCACAGCATTTAATTTCACGCTACTTCGCTTAGAACCTCACGGTATAGTATTTTCTCCTGCTGAGTATAAGTAACTACACCTCTCGTCTTAAAAGTACCTAAAACATTAGGCATTAGGAACCCATTAAACTGAGCCCTTTTAAAATTAACATTGCTAAAACCGGATCGAATTTAGTGCTTTGACCCTCCGTGGAGCGTCTCACATCCAGAACAAGTTAGACGGGTAATCTATCGGTAACATACCGTTGACAGGTGAACCGATCAGTGTGAATTTCACTTTTTTTATCACAATAATTTTACAGCGCCTACACTAAACGTCAATGTTTCTTGTAGAGGACTTCGATGGCAGCGGAGATGAGACTGCAATAGCACGATAATATGACCACTGTGTTACATAATAGAAGTTTATTTTATGAAATTACTTTTACATTATTTTTTGTGAATCTAAAATTTTGGTCTATACTCATATTACTTATAGCACAGCACAGCAAAGAATGATAACCCACAATAGTTACCAAAGATCCAAGGTTCAGTTCCCAGCGAGAGCAAAAGAAATTTAAAATATCCTTGTTGCAAGAGACAGGAAATTTAGTCGGGCTCGAATGTAAAGGCGTAAATGTTAAAAAGGGAGGTAGATGTAAAAATTATGATTGCATTAAAAAACGAAATTTAATCGTCAACATTTTATTAACAGTTCAACAGGAGTATTATAAACATAGTCATTTCTTTGTAAAATATAATTTAACTTAAAATTTATTGTAGTTAAAAATATTATGTAATAGGTACATAACCAGATGACGCAAACATTACGCGAACGTGGATTCTTGCTGCAAATCAAAGTACTGTGCTTTAATGGCACCTTAACATAACATTATATTATTATATGTATATCTTACTATTAAGAGTATGGCACTATTAAAATATTATTTAAAATTAATACACGTAGGTATATATATATACATAGAATTACATTCAATAAATATATCGTATGTAATGTACCTTTCTGATTTAAAATAGAGAACGCACTTAAAATATTTTTGGCGTTAAAACAAAATTATATTAACATACAAACCTTGATTTCACAATTAATATTGCACAGTGACCTAACGTTCCAGTTTTCGTGACCTAAGCACGTTATTCCTCGACAAAAGAGACAGAAATGTGACCTATACATACACACGTAGCGTGTACTTTCACGTACATAATATTATCTGATGAAAATCACGTCTAATGTTAATTTAATTCACATGTCCATTATCATCACCACTGTAGCCCTCACACTGACCACTCGTCAAAATGACTACCATTACTTATCAGTCATATAAACATAAAATAAATGTTAAAGTTAGATAAAACAGTTTCACAGTTATTTGGGGAACCATTAGTACTGTTATCTTATTGATTTTAATATCAAAAATCTATTTAAGAGGAAGATGGTAAGTGTAGTTGATATTTCAGTGTCAGAGACATATCAGTTTGGGTTCTAGCATGACTTGGCTTCTTTTTTCTATTTTATCTTTTTTCTTTTCTCTATTTTAGCCGTTAGTATGTGTATTTAAAGTTCATTTTAAAATAAACTTAAATCGGGTAAGCAATTTGTATCTTGTAACTAGGAGTAAGAAAAAAGATTAATTTGTAGAATCAAAATATTTTTATAAATACATACAATAGATGTATTAAATGCACCTCTACGTTTTAATTAATAGCAGTAGCCATTTTTAGTACAACGTTGATTTATATTTTGGCCCAGTTTTGTACTGTTGTAATCATAATTTGGCAGTATGTGTAAAAATTAAAATTGCTTAACATTTAGTAATTATGTTTTCCAAGTGGACTAAATTACATGACCAATTTTGCGCGCTTAATTTCTACACATTTAATAGAAATGTCTTTGGAAGTTTTCTCTTCACTCAGAATTAAATCATTGGCTTGAGTATTGTAAATTGTAATAACTAAATAACTATAACACCTACGTCTAAGGGTCCGTTCAAACGGCGCAGTCGGAACGGACGCTAACATGGAATTGAACACATCACAGCCTAATTTTACTAATTAAAGCAATACTGTATACTAAAATTAATAAATATTGTACTGAAAATTGCAGCTTTTTATAGCCTATAATTAAATATTCATTACAAAGTAAAATAATGTAGTTTCAAGTTAACTGTTTCAAAAATATTGAGTATTCTTACTATTTCGTCTTATAAAAAGTACTTAATTGGACTAAAATAAGTCTCATTAAAAATATTACAATTGTTTTACCTTTTTGTAGTTTTAACTAAAGGACACTTTTCACAATCATTTTGCATGCCTCAACCTTTGTTATGCTCACTAACGCCATCTCTTAAATCATCAAAGAACGACAATAATTATTATTCCTTTGTTGTACAACAGATGGCGCTAGATGAATTCATCGATTCTGTTACGACTAAATTATTTTCAATTCAATTCAATTGCCTTTAAAATTGACAATTATAGCCAGAAGGAGATCCACTGTTTATGTGAATAAAATAAAGATTAGGACTGTATTACATACAAGTAAAACCAACTTAAGGAGTGAGGAAACAAATCTCGTGATTTAAGTTTCTAAAGCTCAACAGCTGATAACAACTATAAGCCAATTATTCAATTTAAAAGCCAAGCTACTACTTATATTTCTCACTTCCCTAATCCATCAAACATTTCCGTTTATCGCTCCATAGCCTACTTATATTATTAAGCCTGTGCAATATACACAAACTTAAACAAATTGTTTCAGCATACATAAGCCTTTTGTATTTGCTACAATATACCGAACTAGTGTGTAACCGCAGATTTTGACAGATTTGCTATCCACCTAATGATATACACTAACTATAGTTCACGGAATAGTTACCATAAGATTTAGACATGGTTATGCTACGGACTGATACTAAACAAAATTGTAATCCTATTCAATATCACCTATCATTGCTGGTCTGGGACTGATACAAACAACTCATTTGCAAGACAACTGCTGTCCCAAAAGCTGTAAAACATAGTATCAGCTGCATCATACTATCAGGGCTTCATATAGGATCATTGAGGTTCAAGTTGGTAGATTATCATATAAAAGGTTATAACCAAAATCAAGCCACTTTACATTTAAATTTAGAACCTTGTCTAATAATTTAGTTTACAGAATTATATTAGTTTGTTACGATAATAAATTGCAAGGTAAATTTAAAAAAATAGCATCCAATGGCCTTAAATGAACATAGATTAGAATATCATTAGATGAACAGAAAGTTCCCTCAAATATTTAATCAGCCTTAACCCACTTACGGTACGTTTGATCCATGAGTACAGTAACACCAATGTCAATCGGGTGGACGATGATGGGTATAGACGCTAAGCCAATAGCAACGGTGAGTAAATTCCTTGGGGTGGGAGGCAGTTTCGGCACTTTCCTACAGAGAAAACTCTGTGTGAAGGCACATATCCTGAAAAAAATGTTTTGAGGAATTTAAACCAACTGGTACTGAAGCTTAGGGCATTCAAAGAGACAAAAGTCTAACTTCTCTGACTTACACTGGAAACAATTTATGAATATCTCACCTGTTAATTGTGATGCCTGGTATCAAAACAGAAGCCAGTGTTTGCCATAAGAGAGCATCTCCAGTCGCAATTAAAACATTCTTAGGTCGGCCGTCTTTCTGAAATTTAACAGACATAAAAATTAATGTGTGCAAGTAGTGGTATATGTGAAGATTTGTTGTTTTCTTAGCAGCTCGTAAAATCTCATTGAAACATCTCTGGTCCCAGTAGTCCCAGTAGCTCTGGATTCTCAGAAACTTACTTTAAACATCTTCCAACTCTTGTCAGCAGTGTCGGCCAGCACATAGGCGAAGGCGACTCCATAGCTGGCTCGAACCACTTTCACGGGCACCACTGGACGGAACGACTCGCCCACTTCGTTAGCATAGCCTGCAACCATGGATCTGTTCAGCGATCACTACATCACTAAGGATGAAGGGTGAGTGAGAAGTAACATTAATGTTAAAGTTACACTAATATCATTTCAAAATACTGATTGATTTATGACGGCTTACAAACACATAACCGTCACAACTGTTCATAGTAAATTTGGTCAGTTTTTCTCAACTGATTTAGGTTGTACAGGCAAATTAGAATTGTGTATGACTAGTGGAAATTCAAAATTAACAGATAATATACATAGTAAGTGGTGTAATACTATAGGTGTAGCTGTATTCCGTATATTTTGGAAGGAAGCAGCAAGTAAATTTCAAAGGCAAAATTGATATTGGCCAAAACAATTCGTAATAGTAAAATTTTTCTATGATCATTACTTTTTATACACATTAAAATTAAAGATACATTTTCTAATAACTCTTACCTAAATATCGTACCCAAGTATCGCGAAACAGATCGGGTTCTGGCATATCGTTAAATTAATTCCACCAACTTTAATGCTGTACCTATAGAGCGAGCTTGAGAGAGGCAAACTGAAAAAAATAAGATATCTCGTTATAGTTGATAACACGACACCGCGGCTTGGTCAATATTTGCTTGGCCTCGTTAAAATAGTTGATTAATATGACCTGTTACAGTCTCGCACTTGTTAGGTAACTAAAATCTCCTTGAATTTTGAGAAAATGAGAATTCGCTCTATACAAACCTACATTGTCTTGTAGAGATTACAAATGTTGTAATTGAAATTGATAATTTATATCCATTTTTCTATTTCACGGTGTTTGAATTTTTAGCGCATTATGCCGAATATAGTATTTATTTCATGTTAATTGATTAGAAACAGAAAATAATTACATTTTTATTATGAGATTAACTTTTGTTATTGACTTGACAGTTGACAATGTTGACAGGCGAATCTGATAGACTAACTACCTACAATGAATGAGAATATTGTTGTGACAGTGACAGTTGCTACTAATATTGCCATATTATTAACAATACTATCAAATTAGTAGAAATAAATTAAAAAAATTAAATAATATTACATTATTATCCTATAATAAAATAATTCTACGTTACTAAGCGTATTTATGGATCGGCCGAAAATTATTTTTTTATAAAAAATAAGTATATAAACTAAGT
>DWPC01000452.1:0-10083 GCA_018251435.1 Oarisma aurantiaca
ATAAAATGATTGCATGATGATTGATAGCTGACAGCTGACCCATGACCTATACACATATGCCTATACATAACATAACCTAACTTGTCTAATCTAAAGTCTAAATAAGAACTCTGCTTCTCTATTACATTACTGGTAACAAAACAAATCCGTGGTTTACAAATAAATTAAGTTAAGTTTAAATTGTCAAACAAGCTTGTCCAGCCCCTAAGACGTACTGTTTTTAATACAAAAAGTTAAAGTTGTTTTTTTTGTGTTCTAAAAATATAAAATGTCAAAAATCAGTGCAATTCATCTAACCAAACATACATCTTCAAAGCATAGTGCCACAGTATTATTTTTCCACGGTTCTGGTAAGTTCCAATGACTCCCTCAGTGTACTACATTTCAACCTTAATAATTAGCTTACATTCTAAATCTTAACCAAGGACTGAACTGAATAGAAAGGACCTTGCCATATTCATAACTCATTGAATTCATTGTAGACGTTCCTCATGGTTTGTTCAGTGTAAGTCTAAATTTCTAGAGCTTAGCCTGTGCCTGTGAAATAAAATCTGCAAAAATTTTCACTTTCAGGTGCAGCTGGCGATCATATGAAAGAATGGGTCAGTTTAATAATAAAGAATTTTAGTTTTCCACATATAAAAGTGGTATACCCTACAGCTCCTCTCCAACCATATACACCTGCTGGAGGTATGAAGAGCAATGTGTGGTTTGATCGACAAGATATATCTCCCCGTGTTCCGGAACAGCTAGAATCAATAAACTCTATAAAAGGTGAAGTACAAAACCTAATAAAACAGGAAAATGATGCAGGAATACCAAACAATAGGATCGTTGTAGGTGAGATAGAATCTTTTTCTATTTTAGTTACATAAATGTCAAGACAGATAAGATGGAAGTCACAATTTATGCTTAACATCTTAAACAGATTGAGTAATTTTATTTGCTTATCAAATGAAGTACTATGACTTCTATTTTTTGTAGATTTTCTGAAAACTCGAATTTTATTCTTAAACTATTTTCGTAATAATTTTAGGTGGATTTTCAATGGGTGGTGCTCTAGCACTGCATACAGCTTATCGTTGGAATCGAGATGTTGCTGGTGCTTTTGCATTTAGTTCTTTTCTGAATGATAAGTCAGTGGTGTATCAAGACCTGAAGCAGTCTTCTGGTGACTGTAAGTTACTATTGATTTAAAATCGAGATTGGCTGTGCTGACACAATTAATGTAATAATTCAGTCAATAAATTCAAATTTCGTCAATTTGTGGCAGTACTGATAAGATAGTTTCAGTTAATTTGACTTTATAAGGTTATTTTGTTGTTATTGAGTTGAATAGATGAACATCAAAATAACATGGATATACTTTTCTTTTATGAAATTTCTTAAATATCTCTTTCAGTGCCACCACTTCTACAAATACATGGGGATGCTGATGAACTTGTAGATTTTTCATGGGGACAAGCAACCTTTAATGAACTAAAAGCTTACGGTGTTCGTGGGGAATTCCATGTAATGGAGAAATTAGGTCATTCTATAAATAAAAAGGGAATGAATATTATAAAGGATTGGCTTGAAAGACTGTTACCAGACTTATGAATAATGAAAGTGGTATTTTGTTGTAATTTTAACTAAGTAAGAATAGTTAGTTACGCTTTTTAGTTTATATGTGCCGGTGGCGAGGGTTGAAATTATAAAAACATATTATTTATCTTGTCACAAAACCAAAGACTAATACAGTAATTGTATAACCTGTATATACTCAAACATGAAACAATGTGACTAGTGGAATAGACCTAATAAAAGTAATCAACAATTTTTTTCCTCCTTTACATAAAATTGTGGTTTTCTTGTGTATTTAATACTTAATATAAAAATATATGTATAAATATACAATGTTGGAAAGTAAGAAATAAATAATTCGCCAATAACTCTTATGATTATACTAGCTGACCCACTGAACTTCGTATCGCAAAAGTTTAAGATTGATCATAGAAGGTTGAAAATTTAGGGTTGTAGGTATGTGTTCTTGTATGGATTGTCATAAAAAAATGAAACCAAAAAGGTTTTCCCGAAAAATAAAAATAAAATATTTAGGGGAGGACCACCCTTAACATTTAGGGGGAAGAAAAATAGATAGTCATGTGTCCGATTCGCAAAACTCACCAATATGCCATAGACAATATGCATACTAAATTTCACGATAATCGGTCGAGCTGTTTCAGAGGAGTTCAATTACAAACACCGTGAAACAAGAAACTTATATATAAGATACATATTAGTAATATTAAAATCCAGGGGCAATTATGTAACAAAATTATTGCAAATTTTTATTATTATTCAATATGACTAGCGATTCTGTGGTTAATTTCGACCACTTTTTTGGCGAAAATAATAACGTCAACGCGTTTTCGTCAAGACCACATTGATTATAAATGACCACTGGACGCTAAATCATAGACAATTACTTTAATAAAAATATATATGTAATTTAAGAGTATAAAAATATCCGTGTAAGAAAAGATCAGTTCCTCCTAAAATTTATTAATGTTTGTAAAAAAATCATTCAGTTTAGGTATTGATTTTAAGCTGCTCGACATAATATATAGGTCATAGGCAAGTACTACATTTTAAATTATAATCTTGATTAAGATCTACATAGGTAAGTACCTACTCTGTGGCTTTCATCACTTTAATTTGAAGCTTTAAACTTTGAAGGTGTTCGATCTCTGTAATGTCTGGTGACTGAAACAATTATTAAAATAATATTTTAGTAATGGCACCAAAGAAACCAAAAGATGTTACTCTAGATGAAAACTATTGGCGTACATGTATTGAAAATGCTGTATTAAATGAGGATTTCTGGAAAGTAAAAGTCATTTTGATAGAAGCTGCTGGTAATGAATCAGACCGCATATATTTAAATAAATTTGAGACATTTGCGGCAGAGGAAAGAAGATTTGTTATAAAAAATATATGCAAAACTGAAACTATATTTATGGTCAACCAACTTGGAGGAGAAAAAAAAGTAAAAGATGACAATCTTCGTGTTTTTGAAGAAGGACAAATGTATTTAAAAGATAAGAAAGACATTCCTCCAGAAGTACTGGCGCTTATTATTAAACATCTTATATTAAAAATGAAAGAAGAATATCTTTTTATTAAACGTCAAAGATTGGAAGTAAGAGAGGGTATGAGGAGAGAATCTATTACCATGATTAACAGAGCTGAAGTTAGAGGCACAGTTACTGCAAATCTGCCACCATTGGAGGAAAAAGTGCAAGAAGTGCCATCTAAAGAAAAAACCAAAAAAACTGACTCGGAAGCATTGCCACCGGTTCCAGAACCTGTGGAGGGGAAAAAATATAATACTATGTTAAGAGTAAGAGGAGAAGAATGGAGGGATAAAACTTATGTTGATGATTTTCCAACTGATGGGCCTAATCTCTACGTAGCAGTTACTGGTTTCACAGAACCGTATCTGGCGGGATGTTTATTAAAAATCGGTGTACCTTTAACAGCAATAGTCCAAATACGTATTAATCCAGAAAATGTTAAAGTACCTTCGGGTTTATTTAGGTCTACTAAAAGGGGTCAAAGTCACACAGAAATACTGGCCGCTAAAAGTCAAAAATTTTGGGAAGACTTGCAAGATTTACGTATACATGTAAATACTTGCGATGATTATAAAGATACAGCTTTTATAGTATTCTCTCCGCCCTATTGGGACACAGATAGTTTGTCTGGAAACTCTGATATAATCTATGATGAATTGTGTTTTCTCATGTATGACATTCAAGACTTAACAAGGCAACATAATCATTATTTAGAGAATATGGAAGTTATTACCATACCAATAGAAACAGGAAATGAACAAGGTCAAAAATTCTATTATGAACATATAGACGAGATACCTTTAGAATGCATTACTACATATTCTGTATTGGATAGTATTCTTCAAGCTGTTTGTTGTATTCTGCAAGCAGAAGACAAAACCAGCACAAGTTCACTGTCGACAGCAATCACCTTAAATCAACCTTATCAAGGCTCTAAAGATAACAGCAAAGTTCTGAGGGCTGAAACATTAATTAAGGATATTTTCAATGTCCTTTGCAATACTGACACTAATAAAAAGAAATATCGTATAACTTATGGTGAAGAATTTGAAAAGCATAAAGATCCTATTGTTATTCATTACGGTGACTTCGCTAAGCACAAGGTTTTCCAGCTTGGAAATATAAATATAGAAAGTATAGTAAAGTCTATGTTACACGGTATACCGATATTTACGTTGTGGAAAAATCTATACCCACAAAGTAGAGAATTGGAAGCTAAAATTAACTTTCATGTTAATGTCCTTTTATCGTGTTTTGAAAGAAAAGACGTAGAAACGGTTGAACTGAATAGGCTCATACATATTTTAGCTTTTAGAAAGATGTTTAACAATCGGAGTTCTTTGAAAATTCAACATTTGCCTCCAACTACCCTAACCGACTTTAAGAAGGTTTATTTAAAACGTACTGTTCTTGCTGAACCGCTGCCTTTAACGTCGGCTTCATATCGGTCGTGGACTTCAATGTCACCACCATTCGCGTCTTTTAGTCAAAAAGACAATACATCTGGCAATAGCGATCGAAGTTCCGAAGAATGGCGAATAAAATATTTATTTGACTGTCCTGATATCAGTGAATTAGTATCTGCAGCAGAGATAGCATCCAATACACCAATAAATCATATGATTGATGACTTTGATTTTTTTGAAGAATTTTCAGGTGTGAGTGCTTTTCAAACAATAGTCAATGCTTTTAATTCATTTAACTGCGTCGATTATAAGTATTGTGAAGTAACAGATTCTATTATACTAATGTTTTTTAATAGCCATAATAAAGATGGTATTTCCCGTGAAGAGTGGCGTTATCACCTTCCCACGCCATTGTGTTTACAAGATTTTTTTGATTTTGTTTTGGAAGAGCATTACGATTGGTTTCAAAAGGAAGAAGAATTGTACGATGAAAATAACATAACAAGATCACAATCAGTAAGAAATGTTTTTGATGTATTAGCTGAAAGGAATTGTATCGAAGATACAGAAGTCAATGCCGACCTCCTCATGGAAGGATCTATCAAGTATCATGAAGTGGGAGAGGAAAATGCACTCCCAGAAGATACCGAAGTTAAATCAAAAACTATGACAGTATCATCTTCTACAACTGACATGACGTATAAAAGTAGTAAAAAAACTAAATCTGCAGTATCTACACCCAAAAGTGTTAAACAACCCTTTTTTGTCCAAAGTTCAGTTAGCTCAGTAGAAAAATACGTTAAACCATTTTCTGGTTACAATTTAAGTGATCGGAGAGTAGAAATTTTCGGTAAAGATACCTGTTTTTTCTCTAAGGATGGAAGTACTGTTTTGACAAAATATACTATCATGATTCCGGGGAATTCCGAATATATTGTATTAAAAGTTGCGCCTGGCAATGGTAATATTGAATTTTGGATGCACAAAGCTTTAGGTGACGTTCAGCCAGAAATTTTAGATACGTGTGAATCGTTCCGCATAACCAACAGAGATGATGTAATGATTTATGTAAAAAAACAGACTTATTCTGTACCTTTACCTGCAGTAGATGTATCTTGCATTGAGCGACCCACAGAAAAGGACAAAAAGCTATCACCACATAGTTCATCAAAAATTCAAATGGTGGAAAATAGAGCTTTTCATTCATTGAACGTTACATGGCCCAATGGACTCATAACAGAAACTGTACATGAAAACAATTCACCGCAAATATCCCATATCAAGCAGTTCTACGTAAAACCACTACCAAATTCAGACGAAGAAATGAGGTGTATCAGTTTATATGGTGAGGTAATTATTTTCAAAATATCAGGAATAATTGAGGTTCTACGACCAGATGGATCGTATATAAAGATAACGAAATCTGAGAAAAGGATGAACCAAGAAATAATTGTAGATGTACAAAGTGATACAAGTTCTGATAAAACTAAAAAAGGAAAGGGAAAAGAGAAAAACAAACCAAGTAAAGCGTCTTCCAAATCATCCAAAAATGTAATAGAGACTGACGAAAAAACTTCGGATATAAAACAACCCGAGTATGAACTTTTTATTGATGAATTCGAAACTATAGGAGCTGATGGTCTGAAGCAACAATGGATAAATGATATAGCGATAGACACAAAGAAACTGCTTATTAGAACTGCTACAGATTATTGTTCCGGAGAGGTATTTTCGAGGCGCATGGACGGAACCAGCACATTGCTAAATAAAGATGGTGTACAAATTATTACTTTTCCTGATAATACCAGAATTATTTCAATATTTACTATTGAAGAAGAAGAAATTTATCCTGAATGGACTGAGGAGGAAATAGAGTATTTTGCAATGTTTGATTCTGACGAGGTAGACACTGATACGGTTAAATCTAAAAGTACATCGTCAGAGCAGAGTGAACCAGATTTAGAAAGACGAAGTACAGGTGTACAAAGTTCAAATTTAAAAAATAATGAATCTGACGATCATCAAGACTTAAAAAAGCAAGAACGAAATGATGGTTATATTTCAGTTTATATAATTTATACAATCGAACATAAAAATTTTGCTACTGTAACGCTTAATACAGCTGATGGAATGATTTCCGTTACATCACCCAATAATGTTAAAGTGGTAGTTAGCCCTGAAAACAATTTTATATTTACTTTGGATAAAGTGACTTCAGCTGAATTTAACGGTCAAGATCTCAACATAAATTATAAAGCATGTTCTCTATGTGACTCTGAAACAACTTGCAAAGTAAAAATAAAATATGAGGAGATATCTAGTGCCGCTAACTTCCAGAAGTGTTGGCTCAAGCTGGAGGACTCGTTCAATAAGAAAATTTCGGTCAATGATGAAGGAAATATCAGTGTAATTGAGGATATACTTTCTGACGAAGTAGCTTACGAGGAATATGCGAAGGATAATAAAAGTGAAAATATTTGTCATCAAACAAAATCTGAAAATTCTGTAGGAAAATGCCGAGAATTGTATGACGCAAAGTCTATGAGATTTTTTATATTGAGACGGTAAGTATCATAAGATTTTTAAATACGGTAGGTACCACAGAATACAGAATTCTGTGTTCTGTGGTAGGTACCTATGGTTTAAGGTATAGGTAATGTCATAACGCAATTTTTTTGTTAATTTTATTAGGGATCTGTCGTGCTCAGAGCTGGTACATCGGGCTTTGGTTGAACAGTATAAAAAGAGATGTCGTTGGCAACCATGGTGTTCTATTAACCAATACGACACATTTGGAGATAATCGAAGCATAGTATCAATACTCACCCCTATACAACTCAACGAAACTGAGGTTATAAAATTTTCAAATTATTAATAATTTTACATAATTACCTACTTGTCTTAACTGCACTAATAAAGTACAGTGTCATTTTACATAAATTATTTCTAGAAATGGTTAATGGAATCTCAGTTTGCTGATAAACCAAAATATCTTACATACAAACATCTTAAGACGGATAGCGGCAAAGGGTTCTATCACTGGATGCGACCTTACGGGAGATTTCAGCCCACATACCTGAAACCTGAGAATGCTGTACCAGAAGGATTGCCAAGAGCTTTTGTATTACGGTGATGTCGTTTATAATACTCACTGAAATCACGTAACAACGTGTAATTTGTGTACCTAGTACCTACCTAGGTATGTAGATTAGGGCAATCTCGTGACTACTGGTTCTAATTGGCAAATAATTTGTGTTGGGTTGTTTATTTTCTGAGAAAAGGGCTCTACACCAATTGGATAAGAGCATTACAAATCTTACAAAAAACGGGTAAAAATAAAAACACGTATGGTTACCAAAGCAAAGCAAGGGCATTTAAACTTGTATAATCAGGTAGGTACCTACTTACATTTCAAAATTTCTACTGTGCTTACAGAAATTTAGAGCAACAGTGGCGTGAGGCGAACAGAGAGAAACTAAAGGGTGGCAAAGAACTTTTGACAGCCATACTACGATATAGACAACTCATGGAGTCAGATAGCGACAACATTTTATACGTACCCATTAGAGATCCTCGTCCTGAAGATGAGCGAACTATAGATGAAATCATACAAGCTATTGCGACCACGTAAGTACAAATATAGGTTTCAGGTTGCAAAACGAAAACTGTAACTACCTTAGTTACATTGTTTTTTATGAAAGCCCTACATTATTCTTAAGGGGTATGCGTGAGGGTTAAAATACCCAGCAATGTGGGAAGTTTTTTACACTTAACTTATGGTTTATAGTATATACGAGGATTTAAAAAACCGCCTCGCAGAGGATGTGCAGAAACGAGCAAAGGCTACAATTACTACTAAACCACTAATTCAATCTGAGGAGTCGTCCGTAGAAGGAGAATTAGAAGGTATGTTACGGTATGAACGCGGTAGGTCATGTTGCATGAAATAGCCATTGCTAAAATTGCATTTGCACATTGTCCCCATTGGTTACCAACAGCTTAAAACAGAGTAAGATACGATGACGATACGAAGACTAATACGATGACTAATTTGGGTCACTGAGCGAGGATCATAGCTTGGTATCAAGTAGAATACCTGGTAAAAATACATACACCTACCTACCTATGAATTACCAACATATTACATGACTAAAATAATAATAGGTATACTGTGGGTGTTCGCTGATCCTACGCACGGAGGCGGAACTAATCGACATTGACAACCTTACGTCACCCACGAGATGTTGTTTTGTTTATAGAATTACCGGATGAGTTAACGACATTAGAAGAGAAACGTGCTAGCGTGGTAAATGAGGTTGAGGCGGCCGAGGAGATGAGTCCAAACCTAAAGCGATATTGGCGGCGGCGGGCTGAGGAGTACAAGGAAGAACAGTTCTACAAGTGGGCCCAATCACATTTCTTAAGTGGCAAACGATTAGACGCGGTGTCGAATGCCCTTCTAGTACAATTTTGTGCCGATTCATGAACCTATAGCTCTGTGCTAAAGCTCCATGTAGCATCAGCGTTTTAGCCTTTAGTTTTGTTATTCATGTAAACATTGACAAAAATCGTGAGTACCTACTGATGAAAACTGGTCTGGTAATGGGCTCCCGGGCGGCGGGCGGCGGGCAGTGAGCGGTCACAAGCGGTGGCGGTCTCCTAAACCAGGACAATTCCTGTTGCTAGTTATTAAAACCGGTATAACCGCTTTATAATTTCGTCACTTCTTTGGTCAGTGGCGCTTGGCACTAAAATAGGTATTATGGGGCACCCACTGCGTTTGAACACATCGCGGCGGTATTTCTTTATACTTAAACGGTATACCTAAGTAGGTACAGCTGCTCTACATACAATATCAGCTTTCAATCAAACACTTCTGTCAATTAAAATAACATTCTCACATACTTAGGTGCCTAAGTATTCAAAGAAAGCCTTTTCATTGTCATATTGTGTTTGCAGGTATTTGCTCCGAGAAGGTAGCGTGCCTCCGTACTTTCAAAATGTTCTTGGGGGTGCAATCTGGTGGGAGATCAATAACTTGACCGACGTAGCTACCGAGAAGGCTGAACGCAGAAAGATGAAGTGTGTTTGCGAGTTTCCGGGTGAAGCCTCGTCTCAAGGAGACGTTGCAGAAGGTGCCTCTGTTATTCCATAATTTATTTAAGATAGCCATAGGTATCTACCGTACGGTATAAATGGATGCCTCCACTTCAAAGTACATCTTTGAATATACTATATTAACTACAATTATTGACGTTTTATTCCTCACATCCTTAACCAAATTAGTTTTTTTAACAACTTTAATGGGTAAGTACCTACCTAATTTCAAACCTTATATAGATACACGGAATATTGTTTTTACATCTGAGCCACGTCCACAGAACAAAGGAACAGAGGGTAGTTGTAGGTAGGTACAGCATAGGTGTCTCGTATAGAGTGCGTAAAACAATGAAAATAGAGAGATTACCTACTGCTCAGCAGTAGGTAAAAGTTGGATTTAAGCTAAATCAGCTCGGTGAATAATTTCGGAAGATACAAGACTTATAATATTCATTTGTTAT
>DWPC01000453.1:0-10077 GCA_018251435.1 Oarisma aurantiaca
GCTACTTTAAAAGGTACTAAATCTGTGAACGAGTATTTTTTGACCACAAGGTTAGCATTTGCATGTGAAATAGAAATTTATTAATATAAAATTCACATGATATTTTAACTACGACGCAAAATATTTGAACCGTGTATCCTTTGCTGATACAACGACTTTGGGCATTCTTTTGTCATTGTGAGCTGTCATCTTCTACTAATATTTTCCTTCCAAGTTCAGTGACTAATAAACTTAAAATGTAAATATTTATTGCATCCCGTGAATACACTTTAATATTAACGTTGCATGTTACTACGTTTCAGTCGTTCTACTAGACAAGTACCTAATAATATTTAACGATCGATTGCTCATAAAGGAGACTAACTACGTAAGTACGACAAAGCTGTATTTGCACATAACAGTTATAGTAAAAACCAAAATAATATACACTTGTCCGTAAAAGCTTTGAAATGACGCATTGTTTTGGCTCACTGCTTCTCCTCTTTTGCATACGTACTCATACATAAAACATCATTAACTATGACTTAAAATGCACAAGAATTTGAAGTTATGATCGGGTTGACAATATGCGTTTCGAATAAATGAATGATTTTGTGACCCTATGCCCAGCGTGTTGGTTACAATACTTAGGTACGTTTAAATTTTGAACAAAATACTAGATTTTACGATATAAGCTGAAGCCATTAAAATTGTACACATGCCTACAACATGTAAGCAAGTCATGTACTTATTACAATAGTTAGGAAAAAATCTCAAGCTGAATTGGAACCAAAGTGTAAAGTGTAATATGTAACGCTCGGACACCATGAATGTCACGTAATTAGCAGATGGTTTGCGCCTGTGCCGGCAAGCTTTCACATAAAGCACGGGGGGCGCAGATGCGGTGCGTTCGATCGTTATAAATAACCGAGTGCGGGCCCCGCGACAGTTTCTAATTGTGTCGCGACAATACGTAATCTAACCGGGCCCATTCGCCGACACGTAGGGCGCCTCCGATGGCAAACAGAAGTGGCATTGAGCGGCATTTTTCATTTTAAGTATTTTTTTCCACAAATAGCTAGGTAGCTTTGTTTCAGGTTGTTTGGTCATTAATGAAAAATCTGCAAATCTCCAAAAAGGATTATAAATATAAACTAATATTAAAAATGCTATAAGTAACTCTTTCTATCTGTCCTTCTTTCACGCCTAAACCACTGAACCGATTTGAATGACATTTTGTACAAAGATTACTTGAAACCGAGGATACATAGAATAAATACATACTTTTTTTCCAGAAAATCCCACGGGAACGAACGATGTTGTAACAAAATTATCAAATGTCACAAAAACCAAATGTCAGCTAGGTATTTGTCTGTTGTTAGGATACGGAAATAAAGTTTATCAAAAAGTAATGATCCGTATTTTACACATTTAAAATTTTACAAGCCTATTTCACATCCATGCCATTGCTGTGCTCATCTCAGTGAGTCCCAGTTCACCAGGTGCCATGATCCCCGAATAACAACGCATCTTCTTTCGCCAAATTGTCCACGAGAGCGCGAGCGGTGCAATACTAGGGCTTCTGGTCACAATGTCGTATCTCAACTTCACTTCATTGCATCCTTTGGAGTCAATGACCTAACACTGATTATATACAGTCAGCCAATATATCCAATTAATTTACAGATACAGTAGAAGTATAAATAGATAATAATATTATAAATAGATAATAATAATATTATTAATAATATGATTAAATAACTCTTAACTAACTTAGAAATTATTAAGGTTATAATAATCCAATTATGTCCTGATGATATATAAATGTCACATTCAAATATAAAGGTTAACCTACTAGAAAGCCTTTACAAAAATCTTTAATGCGTTGATGCGTATTCCATTTTGCCGACATAATATCATTGCATACCTACCTATTTTCATACTATAAATAGTAAGACTCGCACAATTCATTGTTAAGTACCATTGTAATTAACACGAATAAAGGCTTCAATTATAAAGCATATCACGCAGATTGTACCCCTGCATGGTTAATAACGGTTAAACAAACCTCTTTACTGCAGTGCGCGCATTAAACTTCAATGCTCACCCAATTCATGATACGATTAACGTTAAGTGGTTTACCGCTAGAGCCGTCAGCTATAGACGTGCTGCGCAAAAATTACAAAATGTTTAACGAACGTCTGTGCTCGCTGCGATTGCACAATACAGTCATACTTTAGCACTCTGCGCACACGCTGATTACCTGCAACAAAAACAAATAGTCATTAGCAATGACATGTACATACATATAAACAAGATTATTATTAAGCAATGCAAATTACAAATCACCTTATTACAAACACTATTTTATAATTTTCCTCATAGCAATATACGGATGAACTGTCTCGCGAGAGTCCGGATGTTAATTAGAAAATTACGTGGGAAATTATTAATAGGTTGGTCGTGTAGCCGATTAGATAACAAACTAGTTCATTAGGCGAACAGGATAAGGGTTCAGTGGGGACTAGGGCGAGAAGTTGTCGTCGTTATGGTCATTGTTTTAGGGTCGAGAATGTCGAGAGTGCTAATTGAGAAACTCGCGACGGTGGAGGCGAGATAAAGCAGTAGCGAACAATGAGAAGCGCGTCGCGTCGGGGGCGGGTTTGACGCGTGGTTGAAGAATGATCAACGGCGTGGAAATGACGACTTAATGGATTATACGTGTTGCCGACATCGAGATAAGTGTCGCGCCGGTATCGGGCCCGTCGTTGGAGATTAGGAACCCAAATTACAAAAATTAATAACGTAAAGGGTCAGTTTATGCATCGGTAAACATCACGTGACTAAGTGGAACATCATTTACTTCACAGTATCGATAAAAATAAATTTTAAAACATCATTTTCTTTTTCAGTTTTTTCTTATTTCGTGATTTATGATGTTGAATAAAATACACGGCATTTAATGTGATAAAAAATTTTCTACTACCTACAGTACAATGTTGCGTTCGTATTAAATTGCGTGTCCAAGCGCAAGTCACAATGTAGCGCAAAACAATAATTGCGCGCGCAATTTAGCCGAGTGAATGATAAAAGCACGTGACCCACATCACACGCATAAAGCCCGGCACGGCGATAGAGCACCGCAGACAGTTGCGTGCCGGCATGAAGCACCGTAAATTGAATACGGACATTACGCTATAACGGATAGCGTCATCCAATCCACATTAAAGATCTCACAATAACCTACGATTTACCGGCAATCTATTCTTTTATAACGAAGGACAAGGTACGCCTCTCCACTTTCGACAAAAAGTCGAAGGAGAGATCACCCGCTGGTCTTTTGTACGGCGGCCGTATACTCGATGTGGACAATCGATCCGTGGGACCCGGTGCAATATATCGAGCCAGCATTACAGCGAAGGACGCGATTCCCATTACAAAGCCATTTGCGCTGTTTACATAAAGCAGGAGGGATGCAAATACTGTGGCCCGGACCGGTGGTGGTGCGATTGCAAATTTTCCGCTTCTCGCGTGTCAAAGGAGATAATTTATTGCAATTGAGATATAGAACGCACCTCGGGATCGCGGCCGTAACACCTCACATAAATAGTACTACGACGGACTTGCCATACGTCCTCCTATCATCCCGAGACTAAATAAAATTATGATCACAGCCATTTATTATACAATAAGCGGTAAGGTAATTATAAATCGATAATTAGTAAGTTAACTGCTAGTTATTCATATAAATGTTTATGTATAACTTACGGGAATATAATAAGGAATATATTACCTCTCGATTAGATTAATAGTAGAGAATTAATTATAAATACGAATAGGTATATCCAGTACATCAGTTATCAAAAAAATCACTAATTTTAGTTGGTAGTCGAACAACTTATTTTCAGAAAATAGCCTGTGACGGACAGATTCAATTCAGTTCTATTTCAGGTAAAACGACCTAATGACGAGGCGTAACTATTTGGACACCGTTTTTTTATCACATCTCTTGAAGCTATTATTAAGAAAAAATCAACAATAGTAGGTAACATGCATGTGCATTGTATACAATGCAAAATTTGGGGCTTGCCAACACTAGAAAATTTATTACGTCTATAGATATGTAGATACAGCTTGCGACTTACGAAACAAGAACGGTGAAACATTCATAATTGACTTCAGAGCAGGTATAAATCAAGAGAAATGTCTCTAATGGTAACCCTGGCCACGATTTTCAAATCAAACGGTGTCGACCAAATTGTTGCCTTAGCAAAACACATAATACGCAGACGTTTAATTTGATGATAGGTTTATGGTGGAATGGTAGAAAATTATATCAAAATCGCAGAGCCGAAATAAAGGTGCAAAACTACCGACCCTCGATCAGATGTTTTTCAACAAACTGTAATTAAGATGCCCCCGAGAATAATAAAACGATAATATAGTATCGCAAATCCATAACAATTTCGTCACTGTTGCTTAGGTATACCTAATTTTATACTGTTTTTATATTATCTTAATATTATTTAATCTTATCTTTTGAACCTTGGTAATGAACTTTTAAATCAATTAACTTCCTTGAAATATCAAAATGACTATGAAGGGTATTATTTCCACAAACCTGTTTTAAATCAGTTGGCATATATTTTAATGAATAACAAACCTTTACTCATTACAATAATTTCATTTACATCCTTACTTTTATATGTTATTCTAGTCCAATTATAATCACATTTGATAAGAATATTTATAAGCTCATGCAAAACATATAGACAATATACAAAAATAAGTAAACATTTTATCCTATCTATTCCATCTCATTGAGCATGGATAATAATGTGAATGTCAACAATAGTTAGAGGTCCGCATATTATTCTATCAGCGTGGTGTTAACAAGCAACGACTCCGACAAGCGGCAATGCGCCTGCCAGCGAACTACCTGGGCAGCTGGCTCGTACCCCCACCAAGCTCCCCACTATCCTCGGCCCGCACTAATGTCCGTCTCTTTCCAACATTCAACAAAAGCTTGTCCCAGCGTCACAAAAAGCGGTTTCGCTCTGTAGTGTTATGTGCCGCTTGCATCTGTGTGCGTCGAGTGTATTTTTCTGACAAGCTTTGCTCTGGAACGGGTAAAGCGGAACATAAAGCAGCAACTGAGGCTGTTAGAACGTTTTAGCCCCGGGCGTCGATTTACCTGTTGGAACGCGTGAACCAGCGCGGCCTTGTGCGCGAGCGCAGGGCAGGTTCGACACAGACTCAGTTCAACCCTAGATCTCGGCGCGAGCGGGCGCATCACGTATCTTTAAGACTCGCTGCGTCCGCACGATCTTGTCCAATTAGTGCTGTCGCGGGAAACAAGTTGAGTGGCCGGTTCAACTAGTGAAGTACAGTCGCACAATGGATAAATAAAATGAATTATTTCGCACAACAATGCGAGTTTTACGTGCATATTTAGTGCAAAAGGATAGTAAATAAAACTATGTAATACGTTCAAGTGAAGTGTATAAGAAATCAAAATGTGTTCCGTGTGGCTTATAAGTTTAGTATTGGTGGTGAATTCCGCCTCACAGTCTTGGAGTGCTTCTTTATCGGCAACGACAGGAGCGCGTTATCAAGCGCCTGACGAGTGCCGGTGGACAAGGGATGAGGAAGACACCGGTGTTGCTTTACAATGTAGATTAAGGACTATAAACAGTGAATTGGAAAATACTAACTTCAGTGCTATTCAACCCCATCTTACAGTGCGATTACGTCTCGAGTGTAGTGACGCGCTTTTCTTCCAAAGCTCCTTAGCCCCTGGTAGTTTTCGCCAATTGGTAGAGTTAAGGGAACTCACCATAGAATATTGCAAGATCGGCAACCTCACCGACGGTGCCTTAACAGGCCTTCGAGAGCTTAGAAATTTAACAATAAGAACACATAACACAGACTGGTCTACTATGTCACTGGAAATAACACCTACTGCATTTTCTAGGGATGTTCCAAACTTAGAAAGACTGGATCTTAGCGAAAATAACATGCTAATATTTCCTGAGGGAGCGTTGTGCGCTTTAAGAAACTTAGAACACCTAAATATGACCAACAATAGAATGAGAGATATAAGTCATTTTCAATTCTCGACTGCCCATCGTCATCCGACTGAGAAATGTGGCGATAACCTTTTAGTATTAGACTTGTCTAGCAATTTGATTGACACATTGCCGCCGGGACTTTTGTCTGGATTAAAAAGGCTGCAGAAACTGTACGTTCAAGGAAATGGACTGAATTCCGTAGCAGACAGAGCACTAGAGGGACTCGTATCTCTTACAACAGTACGATTTTCCGATAACCAGCTTACCAGTTTACCCCCGGAACTATTTAGTGACACAAAAGAATTAAAAGAAATATATCTGAACAACAACACAATAACGGTTCTTGCACCTGGACTTTTTAGTGACTTGTTTCAATTGCTTGTATTAGACTTATCACATAATGAACTCACATCTGATTGGATAAACACTTCAACATTTTCCGGATTGAAAAGGCTTGTGTTTCTAGATTTTTCCCACAACAGAGTATCAAAAATGGAAATTGCGTTGTTTAGAGATTTGCATAACTTGCAAATTCTTAAGATGCAAGACAACTTTATCGAGCACATTCCAGAAAATGTATTTAGCTCACTGAGTAATTTACATACATTGATTTTATCGAATAACAGATTGACAAATGTTGAAAGTTATGCATTTATGGGTTTACCAATATTGACAGTGTTATCAATTGATAGTAACCGCATATCAAAAATTCATCCACATGCGTTTCGCAACTGTACTTCGTTACAAGATTTACACATTAATGGTAACAGATTAGACGAGGTACCGGTTGCATTGAAGGAAGTACCACAGTTGAAAACTCTTGATTTGGGTGAAAATTTAATAGTAAGCATAGAAAATGCATCATTTATGACTATGCAACAAATGTATGGCCTAAGACTGACTGAAAATAACATCGGTAACATAAGTAAAGGTGTTTTTGACAAAATGACATCGTTAAAAATTTTAAACTTATCTAGAAATAAAATACATAAAATTGAGGCTGGAGCATTCGATGGCAATGTCAACTTACAAGCAATAAGACTGGATGGCAATTATTTAACTGACATCGGTGGTCTTTTCGCCAAGTTACCTAATTTGGTTTGGCTGAACATTTCCGATAACCGTCTAGAATGGTTCGACTATGCCATGATACCGACAGGACTGCAGTGGCTTGACATACACGCGAACAGAATTGCAGAACTTGGAAATTATTTCGAGATCGAGTCACAGCTGTCCCTCAGTACGTTTGATGCTAGCTCAAACAGATTGACAGAAATAACTGGAAGTGCTATACCTAACTCTGTAGAAATGTTGTACTTGAATGATAATCTTATTTCAAAAGTACAATCGTATACTTTTTTCAAAAAACCAAACTTGACCAGAGTCGATTTATACGGAAATAAAATAACAAGTTTAGATCCAAACTCTTTGAGAATATCTGCGGTTCCACAAGATAAATCAGTACCAGAATTCTTCATAGGCGGAAACCCATTAGAATGTGATTGTACGATGGAGTGGCTACAAAAAATAAATACGGGAAACCGAGCCAGAACTCAACCGAAACTAATGGATTTAGATAGTATATACTGCAAATTACTTTATAATCGAGGTAATTCTTATGTGCCATTAGTTGAAGCTGCGCCTCATCAATTTTTGTGCAAGTATGATTTTCATTGTTTTGCACTGTGTCATTGTTGTGATTTTGATGCCTGCGACTGTGAAATGACATGTCCAAATAATTGCACTTGCTATCACGATCAATCATGGTCAGCAAATGTAGTGGAATGTTCCAACGCTGGATATGTAAATACGTTACCAGAAAGGATACCAATGGATGCATCTCAATTATATCTCGATGGAAACAATGTGAAGTCTTTGCCAAGTCATGCTTTTATCGGAAGAAAAAAACTAAAAATATTGTACCTCAATGCTTCGAATATTGAAACAATACATAATAGAACATTCAACGGATTAAAGGAACTAGAAATATTACATTTGGATTTTAATAGTCTAACTGTTATCGAAGGACAAGAATTCGATGGCTTGGACAATTTAAGAGAACTTTATATCAATAATAATAAAATCAAAACGATCGGGAAAGAAATGTTTAATCATATGTCACATTTAAAAATATTACATTTACATCACAACAGACTAGTCACATTAACTGTGTGGCAAATAAATCCAATGATTACTACTATTACCTTATCATATAACCCATGGTCGTGCGATTGTGATTACACAGAAATGTTCAGAGAATGGACAAAGCGTGTGAGTTCAATTACAGATCTGTCTAACGTAAGATGTATTTACTCCAAAGAGAATAACACAGAAATGACAGTTTATAATGAAAGTTTGTTCAGTGACATCAACTCTGGGTTCAATATAGTCGAGGAAAATGGAACTGTATGTACAGGATTGCCAAGTATAAACAACAGTATCAATGGGAACTTAACGGCAACAAAAACTATTATTACTAAAGAAGACGTTCAAGACTACATACCACTACTCGTCGCAACCCTTGGCGCATTTCTGCTCATTTTATTCGTCGGCATGGTTATTTTCATTTTTAGACAAGAGATGAGAGTGTGGTTCCATTCTAAGTTTGGAGTGCGACTGTTTTATCAATCAAACGATATTGATAGAGACGACCGAGAAAAGATGTTCGACGCTTTTGTGAGTTATAGTTCTAAAGATGAAGCTTGGGTGGCCGAAGAGCTGGCACCACTACTGGAGCGAGGAGATCCGCCTTATAAGTTATGTTTACATTACCGAGACTTGCCAGTTAGTGGCTACGTTGCTGATAATATAATACAAGCCGTGGAATCATCCCGCCGTACAATAATGGTTCTAAGCGAAAACTTTATAAAGTCTGAGTGGTGTCATTTCGAATTTAAATCAGCTCACCACCAGGTGTTAAGAGACAGACGCAGAAGGTTGATAGTGGTGTTACTAGGTGAGGTGCCTCAAAAAGATCTCGATCCAGACTTAAGACTGTATTTAAAGACTAATCCGTATCTGCACTGGGGCGATAAGTTGTTTTGGGAGAAACTAAAATTCGCGTTACCCGATGTGCCTAACAAGCAGAGATGTCGTGGTGTGCCGAGTCCGGGAGCTGGTGCGGTGGCGATGCACCGGCACCATCACCCCCGGAATCACTTGGGGGCGCTGCCGCCGCCGCCGCTGCACGGGGCGCACCCGGTGCTCCCCCCGCACCCCTCCCACACCCCGCACCAGGCACCGCCACGGGGTTCACCACGCACCCTCTCCGTCCATGTGTGAAAGTGCTCAACTATGTTAATACAGTGAAGTGATATTCCATTACGAAAAGTGACTGTTTTGTGTAAATTGTGATGGCTAGTCGGTTAGCGTATGTACTGTAAATATCTTTCATAAAAACTTTATAGTAATATTAGATTAAGGCTCATGTAAATAGTCTGACTATCAAAATGTTCTTAGTGATTGACGAGGACATCGTAAGCTGATCGTAAAGCGAGCTTTATTGAAATATTTTTGCTATACCAATAATAAATAATTGGTATTTTGCATACTTTTCAAATGTTAGGCCTTAATTAAGGCTGTGCTTGTTGGGCAAATTCTTGCCAATTACTATTAATTAGTGTGACTTAATGGCATCATTGCCTCCATCTGTGATAATATTAGATTTAGTTAGATAGTTTAATGTTAGTATCCCATCAATGTATATTTTGTAATTTAGTCATGACTAAAAGAAAATAATATTTATTTTAAGAATTTTCAAAAACGACTGTGTCAAAAGTGATAAACTATAAATAAAATATGAATCAAATTAAACAGTCGTTTTCTTTCGAATAATATTAATTATTTTATGTAAGTACCTACAGTATTTACAGTTAAATAAATAGGTACATTTCTTAGCTTAGAACCAGGCTTCTGAATTTAACAACAGAGACAAGTTAAACTATGCTGAAATACACTCGAGAGCAAAAAAATCGCACACTACATCAATTTTCGTTTCAGAGCCATTTTTTTTAAATGGCGCTTGTTT
>DWPC01000454.1:0-10069 GCA_018251435.1 Oarisma aurantiaca
ACTCGTGATAAGTAACTTTTATCGACGTTATTATAATCAGCAAATCATTGCAATAAATAATAGTATGAGTTGTTGATTTATTACGTAATAACATCACAAAAATCTGATGGTGGGTTTGCTTCCGACCACAGTGCAGCAATAGCAGCACAGCAGCGGCAAGCAATGTCTTGCTGCTATGACGTCACTGCAGCAGCAAACAGCACGGTTCTTCAACTGTTATTTTTGACTCAATAACTTTATCATGCACGATGTGGTGTTTCACTGACACAAGACATTTTGGTCAGGCCTGCGGTGTTATTTACAAGACTAGGTTTTATAAAAACTAAAGAACAATCTATAGGGTTAAAGTAACTACGGATTATTGTGATTTTTTCTTTTTATATAAGGGTGTGCCCGCATTGCTGTTTTTCCTCGCCGCGGATTTGTCTACGATTTTAAACGTCATACTTTTGCATTGTTGTTTTTGAGTGACGTTTTTGTCACGCTCGTGGTAAACGTAGACAAAACTCGGGCAGTTTTGACAGCAGTGCGGTCGCCCAGTAAAGTCAAAGTCAAAATATTTTATGTGGACACATTTATAAACGTCATATTTTTTAAATAATAAATTAGTTAAGTTAGTGTATAAAATTAACCTGTTGTGTTTTTTGTCCAGCGACGGACCCAAACGCGTGGCGTCTAGGGCGGATCGAGGAGGCCGACCACGAGACCCCGGTGTGAGGCCGCGCGCGCCTGGCCGGAGCGCCAGGCCGCAGGGGACACTCGTCTCTGTGCCGCACGGTGTAGGGTTCGCATTGCTTTGCTGTGCGAAGATGAACCTCCACTGACCGTTGCGCGGGACTTTCGACTCTATGACGTCTAGCATAAGTCATGTTGTGCTAGTAATTTTGCACGGGACATAGACTCTATGACATACGGTTCAAGTCATATTGACGTGCAACTCACAGGTGCTTGACGGATAAGACAGTGCGCGCGAAATTTGAATTTGGAACGATCGATTGGAAATTCGAATGCGGAATTATAATTATATTTCGAAATATTAGATGCGATGTTTAATATTGTTGAAGAACGAGATTGTTTCGAAGTTACGAACGAAAAAGGATCATTAAGATGTGTTTGTATCATGTATTTGTTTGGTTCTATGTGATTGCTCAAAAGTGAATTGTTTAAATTACGAAATTTATTATGTTTCGATGTATCTTCTACGATTGTGATAAAATTGATTTGGTTCTATTTTAGTTTTTACTTTTTTATTGTTTTTTTTTATGTCGTCTGTATGAAAGAATTGTACATAAAACACGAAGCGAATATGTAAAAAGATGTATTTTCTGTGGTAGCAAATAGCAGATTTTTAAAAGTATTAATTTTTTGCCTTTAATGAAGATGTAACCTATTTTATATAAATATCCGATTTTACATATTTAAAGCCTCTTTCTGTGCGTCAAAAGGTTGGCACTAAATTGTTTTCTTTTCAAAATACTTCCTTCATAAATAATCCCCTCTAGTTAGACTGGAATGACATTGAAACTTAATAGTTAATAAAGCAATACTGACATTGTACCGCACGTCATCACACGTCTCCCACAACCAAAATATATTATTTATGGGTATATTTCATTCAAAATATATACATTTGCGTTATTACTCAATACAAGACAGGCAGACTTGTGTTGTCTATATTAAAAATTAAACTGTATAATAATGTGTCCTCGGTGCATATTTTTACTTTCTATTGTTTTTGTATGTGTAATTTTATTGAAGAGACCATAAATCAGGGGTTGTTAACCTTTTCAAAGAAAATAGTCATGTAAAAATATATGTACCTATATGTATATATTAAGATAGCAGGTAGAATCAAATAAAACTAATTTGGGAAGAAAATAATCTGACGCGGTGTATACTAGTCTAAATTAACCTCTGTAATGAATATTGTGACGCACATAATAATTTGCACATATGCGATTCAATGACCTTTAAATATGATTATGATAATTAGGTATGAATCGGATCCATTCAAGAAACACTTGTATAAAAAAGTCGTTGAATCACATCTATGGAGGAATACTTATTTTTTTTAAACGATCACATTAAATGTACCTTACTACAAATATTAAGACCATGATGTTAAAATATTGTACAAATTGTAACATTACAAAGCATGAGGAGCCTTAACAACAAATATTAATATCATAAAATATTAAATATATAAATCGACAGTACATAAATAATGATAAGAACAGTGTAGCAACTATTAGTTACTTGGGTTATTGATATTGATACCATAAAATGTGTAAATACTACCAAAAAATATAATTATAAAGTACCTATCGTGAATTTTGGTAATGCGATAGAACTTGTTTTAAAACGGCTGGGTGACGCAACATAAACGGTACACTACAGCCAATCAATATTCAATGACCATGACTATTTTAAATGGGATTTATGGGTAAGTAGAAGATAATGGAAAAGCTCTTTTAAACGGCCGATTCTGTGTATGACGTCACCACAGAGTACCTATGTAGTTAGATACGCATGATCAAATCGCGATTATGTTAAATAATTAAGGAATATAAAAGACTACAGAAAACTTATAGTTGCTACACAATTATTAAAAAAAACTATATAACTGGAGAAAGCTTCATTGTATGGAGCGATGTGTATGCATGTAGCATGGGTTGTAACCGCGCATATGACATTATATATGCATGAATTTTATTGAATAAAGTATCCTAAAGTGTTTTCGACGCGTGCTGAGATTGTAGCGATTCTGAATCATTTGCAGAATGCTCAATGTTATGATTTCAAAGGCTGAAGGAATGCATCATCTGTAACTTGAAATAAATAGCTTTAACAGTGGGGAGGAACATAGAAGTACATATATGTATATATCAGTCAGAGAATAGGTATAATTAAAACGGGATCGTATATTATATCGTTTAGAAACATGTAAATAGAAGATCAAAATGATATATTCGTTCAGAAAGTGACCTTCTTATGACCGCCGAGCCAATGGATCTGGGTTCGATTCTCAGAGATGTGGGTGGAAATTAAAATATGTACTGATTACCATTCTGGGTCTGTCTTTGATTCTCTATCGTCTATGACACCCACTACACATGGAAATTTTAGTGTGGAGCTATCATCAAAGTCCAATGTATTTAGTATGATTTCAAACGAGAAATACAATGACGGGTTCCGGGCGCCAAAGACATTACTGAATAAGTTGAAATATTTATAAAACATCAAAGAATTGACAATTTGTTTTTGCTACTATACTTGAACGAAAATTTCGAGGCCAGATTTATTGCACCGCGATATTAGGTATACCTACTTTCCCTCGCCCGTACTACCCAATTTCAAACAGTCGTGAGCAGTCACGATGACATGATGTAATATGATTGGCAATCTTCATCCATCCGAGAACTTATTGCTTGGTGCCTTCCGTTGCTATAGATCAATGAATCGTTACGTTCGGCCGACCATACCGAAACTAATTCTTACCCTTTTATATTAAAATTAGTGCACAGATAGTAACTGTATCTTTTGTACACAAATACTTAAGTACCTAAACGATTTTCAGACACAAATAATTGACTAGCTTAAATACCTAAAAAGCATATGATGTGTGTTTAAAATTCGAGAGTTTCCCTCGATCTCTCCATGATCCCATCATCAGATCGTGATTTGGTGTAAATTGGATCAACTTGGAAGTAAATCCTATCGAACAACGGAACAATCTTTGAAATCAGTCCACAGGTGGTGGAGAAATCGGCGAACGAACATGAAAAAACATACAGTTATATATATCACCTCCTTATGATAGCCCCCTACTATGGTTCCCTGTATAGTGTTTTGACTTAACTTTGGACAATACAAACATGGCCATTGCGAACAGTTGCCTCACTGAGAATCTTACCCACTGCCATTGGCTCAGAGATGCCACACAGGTAAACATTTCTCCATACAGTTTATAACATCAAGTATAGTTGAGCAATAAGCTGAAATCTGACTCAACATTTAAAAAAGTCTATGTTAAAACTTGTTAAAGAAACCAATGCAATAGGTTGCAATTTGATTCAGGTTGTACCAACTTAGTTACCTAATTGCAATTTATATTTTGATGAAATTAAATAAATTCCCATGTTGTTTATTTCTGTGATGAAGTGGTTGACAAGGTACTTGTATTTTTTTATTGTAATATTGACAAAGTATTGTTTGTGAAGAACATAATTTGGCTGTATGTCTCATCTCATGCTGAATCAGAGTATGCATTTTCCCAAATTATGACTAAAGGTATATTTGGGAGTCATAAAAACCACAAGAGTGTAATAATATGTAAAACTGGAACGATATAAAATAGTATTGAAGTAATGTTACATACCCAATACCTAATAATTGTTTTGTTAAATCACGCACAAGTATGATTCTGACGGGCAAATGACAAGTGAACAAATTGTTTGTAGTAATTGTTTGATGGGCTTGTTTCAGTGTTTTGATGATGTTGATGAATGATGTGTTCTAATATAAATTGCAACAAGCCCCAATATTGGACATTCCAAATGATTATTGTTTAGTTAATGTTGCAGCTTTATCGATTATGTACAATATATATAGGTATAGAGTATCGTGAATGCACTGCCATTGCAATTTAACTAATAATATTAATTTGTGACAGTATAAACGAAAGTTACTCTTGCGCCGTCAACACATCTGTTACTGTTGTAATTAAGGATCTCAATATAATTTTAAGATAGCATGCGAGAGTTTTATTATACCTACTTTAAAATGAAGTGACAAACTTAAATATTGACCGTTTTACTTGGCATTTGATATCTAAGTACCTGTTTGACCTCAACAATGTTTTAGTAAACTATTGGTTTCAGTAATTGAGATAAGAATATGAAATGGCAATCTTTATGGATCTTATATGCCAGAAACATGAACAGAACATGCTTCCATAACAAGTTGATAAAACTCTTGCATATCTATTACTTGCCTTGGTGTATGGTAAAAAGGAGTCGAGAAGCACACATTAACTGTCTGAAGTTGTGCTTTCATACAGAGAATGCCTTAAAAATTTGCCATTTGTGATGTTTGTACGAGTAAATTAATGTGTGGATGATACCTGAATCACTGTAGAACATGTTGGGACAAATAGAGATAAAAATAAAAATGATAACTTGTGTAAAAATTGTTTTATTTAACTTCAATATCTGGTGCAACATTATCAAGTGCTGAGATTAAGATGTTAAAATCAATTTTAAATCCAGGAAATATTCAAACAGATATTTACTGACTATTATGACTAATATTTAGTAACTGGTTACTGGAATTAATGAGATAAAAGTGGTTTGGCATATACTGAGCAATAATTTAATTAATGAATACTTACATATATTATCGTAATGTTTTATATCCATTTAAAAGTAATTAGTAATTAGTTTGAGCTAATTTTAACATACAATACCTACAATAAATATTGAGAATTAAATTAATATTGTCTGAAATCTGCTATTGTTAATATTTTACACAACCAAAATGAAGTCTGACATTTTCATGAATGTGACAAATTGAATCATAGTATTTTTATAAATTAGCATTATTTATTACATTAACAAACAGCCATTTGATAAATAAAGATTCAAAAGTATATAACTTTCGCAGTAAAGAATGATTTCACTCACTGGCTTTCAGTGTTTAGGCATTAGGAGTCATCAAATGTCATGCGCCCCACTCCATGTTGTTTAATATACCGCCTGTATTGCTTATACTTATTGTTCTCTGCAAGAGCCTTTTTATTTTCTTCATCTTTCATTAGTTTCCAAGCCTCAAAATTCTCCTTAATCCACAACTCTTGGTCCAAAAACTCTTGCTTTTCTTTCTCCTCTAAAGCGCTGAACTGTACCTGGCCCAGCCTTAAGTACCTTCGGATCAAATACAACTTCTCCGCCCTGCCATAGGGATGCTTCATAATTGTGAACTTCCAAAACCATCTCAGATACCAGTAAATCCAATATGTGATTGAGTATGGCAATATTAACAACTGTATCCACAAAATATCCAGTATATCGGGCTTAGCGTACGCTCCCTTGATGTCCATGTTCTCTTCAATCACCCGTCTCACAATCTGATCCTGTTCCTCTTTCAATTCAGCTTTTGTCTTTTTAATTTTGCACCTTATTTGAGATTCCCTTGCCTCTGCTTTGGCTATTTCTAAAGCTTTATTTCTATACTTTGGGACAGTCATGAAGTATTTTATGGCCGTATCGTATTTGGACCGTGCGCTGTAATATTGTATTATGGATATAATAGTGATACTAACAGCCAAGACTATCCTGACATCGACCTTCGGGGCCATTCGACGCCTGTAGTAGCGATAGTAATGCGCGTAGTATTCCTGAGGATTGTCCAGCATGTAGTTGTAATCGGCACGTTCCTCGTCATCACGAAGAATCTCGTACGCCGTAGCGATCTCCTTAAATTTCTCCTGAGCTACCGCTTTAGCCTCAGGATCTTTGTGCACGTCCGGATGATATTTTCTGGCCAGTTGCCGATAGCTTTTCCCGATCTCATTCTTGGTTGCTTCTCTTGATACCCCCAACACTTCATAACAATTCTCTTTTCCACAATATATTCCTTCCAGTAGGTGATCTGCGCAACATGCTGTGCCTATCGAATATACTATCGCTATAGCGATACAAAAGGGGTACTTTATGAGCATTTTGGTATTAAAACATAATCTCTGTTATTAAATGTTATTTTTTTGACTAGTGATTAAGAATATCTCAAGAATTCTCACAGAATTGCTAATCGTACAGCTGTGAGCTGGCTGGCTGTGCTGTCAAGTGACAAGTCAATACATACTCAAGTCAATATTATATTTCTGTAAACAAAATGTCAATGTTTTATAAATTGTCAACGTCATACATCGTGAGACCTGCGTCAGCGAGGTCAGCCAATTTGCGTTCGAATACTTGTATAAATAAGCTAGAAAGGACAAATTAACAATAAAATTATTGGTTATCATAATATTGAGTTTTCTAAGATAAATAAAAATGTTGATTGGATTTATTTTAATAGATAAATCCATGGTCTGTAGTAGATACCGACATTATCTACATAGTATATTAAATTAACATTTATTAAAAACCCTGGGCAGTTTTTACTGCAGTTGAACGAGACAAACAAAGATAATATAAAAATAAGGCGAAGTGACAGCTGTTATCAACAATTCATGACTTCTGTTATCTGCAGTGTATACAGAGTACAGACTATACTGTATTATGATTGCAACTTGCAAGGTAATTTGTAATTTGCAATTCAAGTTTCAACGTCAAACCGATCAAATCATTGTTGTTTCATTTTGACTCTGACAGATATTTTAATAAATAAAAATGGTGATGATTGTGAAATAGGATGGGATGGCCTCGGTTCAAGTGGTACTTAGTACCTACTCAATGCAGTAGTTGTAGGAGAATAGAACAGTGATTATGTATGTTCTTTGGTGCTGTGTGATTAAATAATCATAAACTCGTTTAACATATTGCACTACTTTCGTTTCTGTTATACTTACTGCAATGTTTCGTGACGAGTTACACAAGTTTACTAAAAATGTTTATCAGTTCTTAATTGGAAATGAGGGGCCCGCTAACTGTGGTTTGCTGGTGAAACACACAGGAACTCAGGAGAAAGACGGTGACTTCAGTTTTCCAAACACCATTAAACCATGGCGTGAGTTATTGAAGTGTGATGCAAAAACAAACACAGATTGTACCTTACTTCAGTACGTAAACAAAGACATTCAAAGTTTAATAGCCGAATCAAAGAAGTGGGACATTTCTTTGTCTAAAGCGGAAGAGAGGGGCGACCGAGTTCATTTGTTTCTGGACCGAGCCCCAGCAATCCTTGTAGGGTTGCTGAATTCGATAGAAACCCATCATATTATTGCACAATGCTTCACTATAAAGCCATCTTCCGTGCAACTCGACCCGTTATGTGACGACACGCAAGACGTAACTTCACTGCGCGTCAAACGGCTAGCGAAGGTCGTCGAGAATTTGTATGCCATCAGTGCGAAGTGCCGAGAATGGTCACCACAGATATTTGTGACAACGAAATCGACTAACAATCGGCCTGGGAGCAGAGTTATACACTGTGGACCTGTCCTGAATGCAAAGTCAGGCATGAAGGAAACTGCAGTCACTGGTAGTGAATTAATAAGGTAAAGGGTGAGCTCAATATTATTATATATTTAGGAAATAAACACATAAAACATAACATAATTATGTTACTTAAGTAATTTATTAGAAGTTATATAAATGAATTACTTTTGCTGTCTCTATTTGGACCACAACAAGAAGTTAAAATTAGTATATTTATATTAACATCGAACTGTTTACAATTCCAGCATGCGTCAGACAGACATGCAGTTGGTATTCGAACACAAGTTTGGAGGGAGGATACCGCCTGATTCACCGTGGAGCGAGTACATGCTTGTAGTTGGGGATTCATCAGTCACTTTTGACCTGTTGAGAACCAAACCAAGCAGTCCTGTCGTCATGGAGTTTGCACCATTAATAAGTGCTAACAAAGGTGGACTATTGATATTGAATTCCTGTTTTATATGTGTAAATACTAATCAATACAGAAACATCTATGTTGAATGACATGGCATGGGAACTATTAAAAGAGAAATCACAAAACATTAAGGATATTAAAACTACCCAGTTATACCAAAAATAAGTGGCTCTCAGACATTAATAGTACCACAGACATGAGGCATAGCCAATAAACATTTAAAATGGAAAAAGAGAATTATATATTATGATGACTTTGGGTGACAATAGCCACTTATTATCAAGTGAATTGTCTGCTTGATTGTTATGTATTTCCATAATAAATAACTTCCAACTATGACCACAAGCAAGGAAATAATTATGAGATAAGATGAATTACAATTATGATGATGAAAATTAAAATAGTTCATGTTATTTTTTTAACTGGGGGTAATTTTTCAGAGGCTACATTTATTCTGTACAACTGTGCAAGACTGCAAAAAATGCTGAGTTACTACAATATGTCCCTGGCATATCCCCCGCTACCTGATTTTGAGGATACCGATTTTGGGTTGCTTACACATGAGGTAATTAATACTTAAACGATCTACCTCCATGATGATCTACATAATTATCAATGGTCACTGTTGCTACTAGATATTATACCATGATACCATGTAAAATACTGTCTTTGCACTTAGTTAACACAAAAACTCATACAATGTTACCTAAGATGGTGCATTGTATTATTTTAATGATGAAATTAAACGCCTTTAAAATTCCCTATGTGTAGAGGTTTTAAACAGTTACAGATAATTTGAAATATCAACAAATTTTTATTCATAATCAATTATTTGTAATGTTCTGATGTCACAATCTGATCTTTATCTCACACGGGTGACACCTCTGTGCCAACTCAGCAAGTAATTTATAATATCAATGGCTAAAATAACTCAGTGTTACTTAGAAAGAGAAAAGTGATAGGCTGGCAAAAAAGTTGTTGAATCATGCAATACTTAGGTATGTATTTTTTTGTTTCAGGACGAATGGAATCTCATTTTTAACTTTATCCTCGGGTTGCCCCACGTACTGAACAACGCCGTGCACATCGATGACAACACCTGTGTGTTCCGCCCGCACTCCATCTGCATATTTGTATCGTCGATGGTAAAAGCGTTCAGTAAATACTACAGAAATGTTAAAGTATTGACGGTAAGATTCATTACTGATTTGTAAAGCTTAATACAGTCTAGACTCTAGAGATTGCGGTTATTTTTTAATTGTATGCAGATAAAACGTTTCTGAGTTCCTAAAATTATTGTTGCAGTTGTTAAATGATTAATTATTGTAGTAAATGCAGTCCCATTGAAGACATGACAAATGCATCATAAATGGTTTTTAATTATTTAGCTATTGAAGCCAACAAGATTCTTACTGGATTTTTTTAAATTTTGATCTACAGCTGATTGGTACCTAATTCTCTTGTTCCAGACTCCAAGGCCCCACCTGTTGCCAGT
>DWPC01000455.1:0-10069 GCA_018251435.1 Oarisma aurantiaca
ACTCTATGATGCCGACATTTATAATTTGTGATTTAATTTATGTACTAATTTATTTGAATGTACCTTTTATTGGATAAAATTGTATTTATTCAAAAGACTGTTTCTTTAATCTAGATAGATTTTAAAATTTTATTTTATTAATTAAGTTATAGGTAAATATATTGTTAAAATTCACGTGATTTTAGTTTCTAAGTCTTTGTAAATTTTTACTAACATTTACCAGAAATTGATGTGCTTGGAGGAAAATGGTTAATAACTCAAAACATCACAAAAATTTTGAATAATCTTTTACTAGGCTCTCATGTTATGTGTAACAGGGAAATTGATTCTAATATTGTCATTAATAAAAATAATAATAATCTAACTGATCTCTGATCTCTGTGTGGTGTATAGGAATTAGGATTAATAATGTAACTTTTTATGGACGAATAGATTCACCGATCGATTGTACATATACATATATTAAAATTTTATTTAACTATGTGAGATTGTAAATTAACTTGTCTTATGTAAATAGCCTACATACGAACTGATTATGCAAGGCAGCCATTCTTATTGATAGCCAGAAGTTGTTTGGTGAAAAATATCACTATTACCTGAGATATCGATGTAAATTGGTTTCAACTCAGGGCCCGATGCTTAATGCGTCTCTCCTCTACTAGATGAGACTTTGGACATATTTCAGCACGCTATTGTACTGTGAATTGGTGGAGGAGATTTTAGTACTTATTGACTAATAAGTCTACCCCAGCCTTGGTATGCCTTTGTTTCCGTGTTGTCCATTCCACCCACAACACAGAAACTCCTACAGTGAGGCTATAAGTGGGAAGCATTATTTATTTATGTTTAATTTATTTTGAGTTGTGGTTGAATTTGGAGTAAACCTTAAATGGTTAGTGTAACTAAAACTCATAATCGTATTTATTGACAAAAAAAGTCCAGTCTAATAATAATAATAGATTAGGGATACACAATGTCTTTTAGGAGCTTTAATATCATCACAATCAAATAGGGATTATGTTATTTAAAATAATGTTACTTCTTACCGAGTTACGTTATTACGTTTTTTTTAATAAAAACATACAAAAATCGATTCTCAATTTTATTCTTTTTTTTTAATATTAGAATTAGTATCTACTATATTTGTACAGTTGCAAAATAATTTAATGATTTCGAAATAAAATAATCCAGAATTAGTCCCTCTAAAATGGCGTCTTTAATCCGTTATGTAATTAGGTTTATGTAATTTACAATGTTATTATATACACAGCTATATTCCAAAGTCCCGTAGGATTTATATAGCAATTTGTAGAATAAAATGATGTTTAGATTTTTAAACTGATGTACTTACCTCATTTTGGATTAGATTTTACTAATTTAATATTTTTTCTTTAATTATCCTCAAATCTTTTCGACCTTTTAATTAAAGTTTAGGTAATATTATTTGTAGATTATGTTTAGCATTTTATGATTATTTAAATTATTGTAAATTATTTTAAATAAATGTTTGGTATTATAGTCACGATGTTAGTGTATTATTTCAAACCTTACGACGATCGAAATAAACATTTCATTTTGCCAGCAAAAGAAGAAATACGGTTACTTCGTGTAGTCTGTGGACAGCTTGAAGTGTTGGAAAGTTTCATATGATACAGCCTCATGGCGTAACGACTCTCACTTACGATATATCAAACCAATAGAAGCCCATATACATAGGTACACTGAGGTAGATAAACGAACTATACAAGAAATTTTTGCCACTAGCGGTCTCCCATTAAACTTACCGACAATACCCGCTATTTAACGAGTTTTACACCTCATAAATGTACCATAAAACTAACCACAGAACGCTCTCCAAGACAGTTTTATCATGTACTGACCATCCTAAGCTCTAAACCAGATCTAAACCACAAACATCCGCGTCTACGAAAGCAAAGGATCGATCGGTGTCGCAGTGTCGTAGTACAGTAACATGACACTCAGTGTCGAGTGTCGAGTGTCGTGTCGGGTGGTGGGTGTCGGGTGGTAACCGTTGGGCCTGACCACGCGGAACTGAAGGCTAAGGGAAGTACTGAGTTAGGTTACAACTCACATACGAGTAGATGTCTGTCCGGCTAACTAGTACAGGTAGAAGATGTTGCCAGTAGAATATTGTCTAAGCTATTTTAGTTTAAGTTACGCAAGGTAAGGCAATAACTCAAGTATGTCAAGATCAGACTTTTGGAAAATATTTAACAAAACTTAAGTATAACTTTCGTTACATAACGGACCTATCATAAAATTAAAACATATGTAAGTACCAAAATAAATTTATAATCGCTTATACTTCCATATCCCCCCAATAACTTGTTACTTTATGTCGCAAGAGGCATGAACGACACCAAAAATTAAACGGTATACCCAGTACGAGTAGTTGCGTCAAGTAAAAAAACTTCAAGTGCAAAAATCCAGTCTTCTTATATGAATAGGCCGCGTCAAGCTGTCTGTGGCTGTACTATGTCTGCTCAGACTCACGTAATAACTGCATAGTATGTATATCCATATAATCACGTATCTACGTAACGGTAATACGTCACGTCATAATATCACGTGACGTCACGTGTTTACGTGTTCTAGATACAAAGGCAGCCTTTTCAAAGTAGGGGCTATATCAAGGAGTGTCAAAGATGGTGGAACGATAACAATGTTTGGGTAAACAGAAGGTACCCTACCTAGTTGTTGTTATAAACGAAAAAACGCTGAAAACCTGCCATTGAGGCGTATCTACGAAGTTGATCGTGTGTGAAGATAATAAGTAAGGGATTTTATTGAAATTTTATACCTCACTTAGCCGGTTTGAAGTTTGTTCGTTTTCTAAGCCAACCCATGTATATGTCTACATAATTATGTACATGTAGATACAACATACCTACTAGGTACTTTACTTAAGTTTTTTAAGTTTTTTTAAAAGAAAATGGGCTCTTACATCTTTTTTACAACAAAATATACCTACGGGTTATTACCATAAAACAAATCATCAGTTTTTATGAATTAAAGTTCGCCAAGGGCGATTGCCGTAGCGACATTATCTTAATAAATATTTATTATAATTTATTTCAAATTTTAAATCGTACCCTTCAAAACCCATGTCCATATATCCGGTGCATGACACCATCACATCACCCCTGAGAACCCATCAATTGTGTCCAATAAAATATTATTGTCTTATTATTACAAATCCGGGGTAAACTCGGTGAGATTTTATGGTTGTTGAGATTTATTGTCTTTTTAAAAGGATAGAATTTATCGTCAGTTCTCAAATAAATTGGTTGGCCGGTTACAAGTGGAATGGTTGTTGGATGCTTCGAAGTGAACCGAAGCAAGTGCTGGAAAAATAAGGTGCATTTATGTAATGAACTTAAAAACTGTATGAATTCAGAAAAATATTGTGTGAATATACGACTATGATAGGTCCTTAGGATAATGCCAATATGAGCGAGATATAAAAAATTTAAACTGTACATATGAAATTCAAATAATTTTGAAATAAGATCGAAACAATTATGTATCGCATTTGATTTAATTTATACCTAATGTACCAATTATATAATTGGTACCCTATATACCTATACTTATTGTAGGATCTTGTAGATATGATTATGTTCCTGTGTCCCGTGTCCCGTGGGAATGTGCGAGGATCGCATTGCGTGCGAATTGCTACAATCTGGACGTCACGGGCGCTGGTCAACACCTTCTGGGATCCTCGTGTGTGGTTTGATGTGTGTAAGGACTTCAGTTCAATACTGGTTGAACTTGTTTTTTGATTCTGGGATCTGTGGTTTTAAGAAATTTGATGGCGTTAAAAAAATACCTACTTAAATAATAATATTTACTAAGTTTGTCGAGATCGAACTAACTTAGGATATTACTTCTCCCAAAAAATAAATTTTGATACCGAATAAATAATGCAAGAAAACGCTGAATCTTCTGTTAAAATGGTTTTTAAATAATCAAGTATTATCAAATTCCTGTCTTGTAGTTGGTGTGGCCACAAAAAATAATTCATTTGAAACAGTGTTCTGATACCAGGCTAGGTTTAACCCGGATCCTTTCTTATCATAACATTAGTTTCCAAAAACACTTACTTAACTTCTTTGTAATAAATAATTATATTATCGTGTTTTTACTCCTGACATCACATAAATATAAAAGCGTTACAAATACCTATCTTCTTTTTAACAAATTTCTATCCTGATTTAACTGAATATCACTAAAGGATTTACGGTTCAGGTACCATAAGATTTGAATTGATAAACCCCTATCGACTTGTTCTGACTTACTTTCGCTCATTGTAAGTGAAAATATATTGTTGAATTATACAATCGTGGAACAATTACTGCTTCCCTTCTTCCTTGAGGGTTACAAAGCTTCCAAATGGAATCTCATGCATAGTAATGAGGAGGAAGTCCTGCCATGCTCTGGCAGTCATCAAGAATCTCTGGAGCAAGGACATTCAGGGGTGAAAGACGCTCTGAAGAGAAATATTTTAGTATTACTGAACGTGAAATAAAGGCGACGCGATGGTAAGAGATATTTTTAATTGTTAATTTTTTTTTATATACCAATTAAATATTACAGTTATCTCAACTAAATAAATAATCATTACCAAAAAAAAAATATTCAAAAACACGCCTGCTAAGACCACCGGCGACGTCAAGAGTGACAGATAAGTACGGCAATGCGGCGCGTGCGCATACATAGACGACTCGTAGACAAATTGCGGCGACCGCGGCGACATGACAGCGCATAAGGCCGTATCTAGCAGACTTAATGTAATACTCGAGCATGTTGAAGTGGACAGAGTTGATCTCGATTTGGTATTATCAAGACAGCAGGTACATTTATTGCGTTCCAAAAATATTTTATACTTTCTATTGAAACTTGCATTCTGTCACAACCTTCCAACATAACAAAATTCCTGCCATTTGAATCTGCACCACGCATCAAGTGACAGGGGTCAGAGCAAATGAAAATGGGCGATAAAAATAAATATTTATTCGTTTTACATTGCGTTCATCCACTTGGCGGATGGAACTATATAACATTCAAATACCTACGACACGTCGTACTCATTTACACAAAAACGTCTATTGAAATGGACCAAAAAGTGAGTTTGTGTTAATACAACAACTACAACAAACAATCATATTTTATTGTGATTGTATATTGTAAACCCAAACTCACATAAAAGTACTAAGTGTCTGCTCTACAAGTGTATACTCATAACTCTACTTCTTTTATTTGTTTATGTTTTATTGATTTAACGCATAAATATTGTCTACTCTTTTTTACTTACTTGTACTAACGATTTTGGTCTTTTTCGTCATTTAATAATTATCTACCCTTCTTTGTGTCTGTTCCGCGAACTAAGGCAATAAGGCCTGAATAAAGTCACTTTAGGTCGCAGTAGCACAGTTCAAGCAAACAATTAAAGTAATCCCTTATCGTGCCGTAATTTACATTATTTATTGATACGGCATCTAATTGATATCCAATGATGCCCTGCTCTATGTGAAACTATGGGAATTGTGTACCACTTTAATTGGTTAAACGATCTAATTTGTTATTGAACCCATCTGTTTTGTTTTATTTATTTTAGACTGTACGTGTGTGTGTGTGTATAAGTGTGTGTGTGTGTGTGCGTGAGTGTGTGTGCTAGATAAAAGAACTGGTTTTCCAAGCCCGCTGCCGGAACACGAGTCATTTGGTGACTGACTCAAACTTTACGAGAGGTAACTCAGTAAGTCAAAGTCAAAATACGTAAGTACTTGCGTCAAAATATTATACACATATTAATAAATTTCACGTTTTCAAATATAATTTTTCTGTGTGTAATAGACGCAAATATTTTAGAGGTATTATTTTCTTTGGTTCCGTTAAAAATTACATATTATACCTATGACAGACGTCTAGCTCAACTTCTAAAACCTGATACTTTTACCATTACCGGACGGACGTCCTCTGTCTGTCTGTCTGTCCTCGCGTCGCATTACTGCGGCTTCAGACGGTAAAAAGTAATTCCGGCGCAGATGTTCCAATGAGGAAATATTGGATGACTTATCAACATGGCCACGCATTCTTGCATTGCCTTCAGGAATTATTTTTTGGTGTAACTTATTAATTTCAGCATTAAAGGAAAACCAACAATGATCAGGCAGGAAGTACAGAATGGTACCTACAAACAGGATAGATTTCTTTTGTCATAATTGTGTCTAGTGATACAGACGATATAGACGTAAATATTTGTGTAAATATGATTTTGAAATGCTACTGAAATCGACCTAAAATCAATATATTATAGTGCTAAATCCCGACTTATTCATAAAAAGCAAAAATGTTAATAGGTACTTCATAAATATTAAACGAATTTGGTAGTGAAATACAAAAACTTTATTGCTCATACTATCTCTGGTCAAAAGCTAAACTAATTGTACCATTAAATCTGTCTATTTGGTAATTTAAAAGCGTAGATAGTAAGATTCCTCACTAAAAACCGATATGTCTTCATCAATCAAGGGTTGAATGTACAGGCGCGTTTATTGCTCATTAAGTCACTCGTTCATTGTAAAATTGTCCTTAGGGGAAGCTTAAATTGATTTGACACGGAGTAAGTATAACTTAGCCACATGTTCTAATGGGCTTTGAAAATGATTCCATAGGCTTTAGGTGTGTAATTTAGAATCAGTCAAATAGGTACTAACTTGAGTATGTGAAGTACTCTCGGTGTATAATAATATGATGTATGCCTCTAAACGTATTAAAAAAGACACGCTATTAAGTTGAAAACTTACATTTACTTAATATATTTATTGTTTATAAACTAACATCTTAGCGACTAAATACCCTTTTTTTTGGGACCCAGGAGCCAAAATAATCTTTGTACCTATTGTCATCATTAGGTACAATTTAAATTGCATTGTTATCGCAGCCAAAGCATACATACCGTTCCGATACTGTTAATTTCACAAATTTCATAATCAGACTTGTTTTTTTTTCCTTTTTTAAATCTTGTAGACTTCGCCTCTGTGTCAATTACTCGGTTACCATATGTTTTGTTTATTAGTTTCATAAACATATTTGATAAATCGCAAAAAAGACGCTCAACAAATGTGTATCCCGTCTCACGCTTGACAGAACCCAGATGGCAGTGCGGAAATGTGACACCGTGGCATGAGGCCATGGTTTTTGTACCACAAAGTCCACAGATAACCAAACCATTTGATTTTCGCTGATTTATGGCCGCGCGCGGATTGAAAAAGGTTCATTTTTTGCGAATGTCGTAATCGTAACTTACTTTGGGTAGAATACCTACATTTACCTGTTTTATATTTGGTTATAAGTTTATGTCAAAATTGAATTTCCTCCAATGGACCATATACTTACCTAACTTACTACAATCTGTGTACTTAACTACTTACCTCTCCAAGACTTACCTACACACATCGCAATGGGTTATTAAAAAAAACTTTTCAAACCTTTGGTAAAGTGTGCTTAGGTAAATTTCGTGTCTCATTTGAAATATTTTTCTTTTTAAAAACAAAATTACTACCTAAAGTAATATGTACATAATTATTATGTACGAATTAGTATATATTTTATACTTAATATGGATCCGTAACGGCATCTAGTGTGAAGTAGCAACACTTGTATATTATTCAAAAATGTCTTTTAATTTGATACTTCCACCTTTAAATAGCAATAACTTATTGTTATGATAAAATTGATGATTTAAGTAATAAAATAATTTATTACTTCAACAGTAACTTAAGTACCTAATTTATTAAGTATTATAATTTACGAAGACGCAGATTTAATTTGAAATAATGGTCGTCATAATAAAAAAGTAAAAGTGCCCTAATTGGAAATGTTGATTTTAATTATTATTAATTTACTAACATACTCAGAAATTATTGAAACACGACAATATCGGCAGTATTTTTAAATGTAACCTCTTTATCTACAAATTGTCACAAATGGTAGTCATTTATAATCAGACAATAGAACGTACCCCTATACTTGATACGGCTGTGAAAAAAAACTATAAAAAACTAAACAATAAAAGAATAGTCCCGTATGTTTTGAAGATGACGTAGAGGGCGCTAGTTTGTGGTAACGCTCGTTAGAACAACACTCGAATGGTTACAGAGATTTTTATTCATTAAACTAATCTTCCTTGGCATAAAGGGGCTGGTATATGAGGGTAGACTTGGTAAATTCAGTTTCAGTAAGTCTCACGTGTCTTTAAGTTGCGTAAAGTTAAGTAATTCTCATAAGCAAAAGTTAAATCAAATGTAGGTAGGTAGGTACGTTGGTATCTTTTTCTGATTTAGAATATACCTACTTAATTACAATAATTGTTATACTAAAAATATCTTCAGATACATAGAATCCATTTATATCTATCACTCATTTTTACAATGATCCTTTCCTAATTGGTATATTAAGTAGGTATGGATCTGATGATAATGTATAAATCTTTTTTATTATAAATTGGTTTTGTTTAATAACATAACATAGATCTATTATCTAATAATTGGATTAAAATCCGATTATACGTACCAACCTATTCTATTATAATCTATTAAATATTATATCTATTAAATTATAAGTGTTGATGTTGTAATAAGCTTGACATTAACTATTTTGTTTCAATATTTTGTTTTTTTACTATTTTTACCTCCCATTCTATAGTATACAAATAACAAATAAAGGAATACTTAAATCGCAATTAACAATTTCAAAGCGTTTATCTGTTATCCGAAACAAGTAGATATTATTTATAATTGATTTGTATTATTTCTTATCGATTTTTTTATTGTTGGTTTCTGAGTTTTGAATAATGGCTTTTTAAGCTGCATCGTTAATATCAATTAGCAGATGCTTGCACTTCGCAACGCCAGTGTAGTGATGACACAGTTTATACAAATATCGATAAACTTCAGATGTGACGAAAATGACGATAAATGGAAAGAAATAGTAACTTTCCAAGTAGGAAAACTGAACATTCTTCATTGAAAGGAAGGATTCAATAAAGAATTTTGTGAATCAGCGAATTTTAAACCATATAGAAAAAAAATATAGTGTGTAGTTAATCAGATATCTCATTGTTAACAGTAATTTTGTAGTAGCAATTGAAAACAGTAGGAGTAAAACTTTAACGATCGCACCAATTTTTTTTCACATTTAAATCTCGATAAAACTGAGACGTTAACCCATCACTAGTTAAACGTATACTGCAGACAGGCATCCCACTGAGCTAAAAAGTTACACAACGTATCGAAACTCGAGATATCCAGACTGGAGTGGCTTCGTTAGCCTACGTTCTTATACCCTGACGACAAGTGGAATAGGACTAACTGTCACTGCTTAATGAAACCAGATTTTAGGAGGTTCGTGTTGCAAATGGTTTGGGCTGTAAAATATATTTTTAGTAAGGGTTCCAAAAACGTTCATTACGCTGTTATCCTTGTTTGTAGCGGTTTTATTATGAGCAATATTAACTACTACTAGTAAGACAATTAACTCGAAAGTTTGCCTCATTTTTTCTCATGCATGTAGGTACCTGAAGTTACCTAAATTAGATTTATGGAGGCAAATGTTGCAATGGTTTTGATTTTAAAAGTTTTAGATAGGTATTTTAGCTATGAGGTATGAGATGTACATATATACATGTTTTAGTATCGTAATTTGCCGTAAGTAGGTAGATAATTTTAACCAACATTATAAACTTGGGATTTTTTAATGATAAGTTTAAATAAGCGAATAAATGTTTAAGTAACTTGTTACTGCCTAATTAATGAAAATATCGGCCTTAGGAATTTAACATTTTATATCGCCGAAACATTACAATCTTCTTTCATTTTACTTTCCTCATAATATTATGTTAAGTCTACCAATCCGCACTAAGTCTACCAATCCGCACTTGGCCAGCGTGGTAGACTATGGCACCCCTCACCATGTAGGACCCGAGCCCAGCAGTGGGACGAGATGGCTTGTTGCTTAGTTTTTTTTGCTGTTATTCAACACTTGC
>DWPC01000456.1:0-10067 GCA_018251435.1 Oarisma aurantiaca
TCCATGGGCGACGGTGATCACTTACCATCAGGGGACCCGTCTGCTCGTTTGCCTGCTTAGGCTATAAAAAAAAAAAAGATTGTTATAGGAAATGAAACTTCATTACATATTAACTTAATGAAATAGGTAGGTAGGTAGGTACCTAATATAAACCATAGGTAATTAAAAAGAATAAACATGTTTAAGTTGTTAAGATAACAAAAAATATGCCAGTTAGAGTTTTAACAATTTACAACTGTAGGTAGGAACTTCCTGTTCGCAATTCGTTTGTAACGTCTTTGTTAAAATAAAGATCCATAGGTAAACCTATCTCTAACCTATTAGCTACTAAAATCTTTTATACCTCAGTAGGTAGGTACATGTGGGTATAATGAGTAAAAATTACAAAAAAAAATATCTCTTTTAAGACTTAGCAAACGAATTTATCGCTTAGGAGATATCAGTCACGTAGGTACACGTACTACGTAGGTAGCTAGGTATACGCTTCTACGCTTACTGTAGCGATTTACTCAAAAACGTGAAGTTAATCACGTAATGAAATTTAAGCGGTTAATTTAACTTATTATGTACTATTTACATCAGTTACATCATATATTATTTGAGAGCATTATAATTATACTTTATTTTATTTTTTACACAAATAAAACGTTAGGTATTTTTACTCAATAGGTACCTACTGATGAACTCCTACTAAGTTACCTACATTATAATATTATGCGAGGAAAGTAAACATACAGCAACTAGACTGATGTAGTACATTTTGATTTGTTAAATCAAATAACTCGCTGCAATTCTGTAGGTATATCAACATACTGAGCATACGAGAATGAATCGAGTTGGTCAACAATCAACATGTCCATTAAATAGATCAAACGATGGCATACAAGCATTGCTACGTACTGCGTAGGTACCAAGTCATTAGTCATTTTAATTTATGAATTTTATTGTGCATAATGAATCATTATAATATACCTAAGTAAAATACATACATTTTATTTACTTACCTAAATTGCCTCTAAAAAATACGCCTAATTTTCTTCAGTAATTACATTATTATAAAGATGAAGAGTTTGAACACCATCATCATATTATTTTTGTATTGCATAGGTACGATAGTCAATCTAGTGATTTAGCTATTAGGTACTTACCTTTAATCTATACAATGTCTATACTTAATAATTATATTTTTTTGTAAAAATCCTAACTAATATTATAATTGCGAAAGTAACTCTGTCTGTCTGTCTGTCCGTCTTTCACGCTTAAGCCACTGACCTGATATGAATAAAATTTTGTACAAAGATTATAAGTAGAGACCCGAGAAAGGACATAGGATACTTTTTATACCGAAAATCCCACAGGAACGAAACGATGCTATAGTAAAGCTGCAGACTTACTTGAAACGCAAAAATGGAACGCATTGAGACTGACTTGAGTGAAGGTTAGATATTTAAAATCGCATGGGCACAGAGTACCTAATCTATACTAAGTCTACTAGTTCTACTAGCTTGTCAGCCATTATAGTTGTCAGCGATATCAAATAATTTACAGCGATGCAAAAATGCAATCATGCCAAATGCCAATCATAGTCCCAAGTGGATTATAACAGCATGGTAGAATTGGTGGCACTTTAGACGTTGTCATTAATGACTTCATCAGTGATGATTGTGTCCATGTGTCGCTTTCGCCACGTCCACAACGATCTGGATCTACCATCCACTAGTGGAATTAGATGGAGTGACATTTTCGACACGGACGCCCAGTGGAATGGAACTTTTGGAACGTCGCCATGCTAGCCATGCTAGGTCGTGTCGAGCATTCTCCCTTCGATAAAATTTTCGAATCGATTCCAAGCAATATTATCGTTATAAATAAACAATAATGATTATTATGTTACAAAATTTATACAATATTCTAAATCTAATAATACATTAATCAAATCTGTAATATTGGTTATAATAATGTTAGTAGGTATGTACTGTATATATTATTATTAACTGCGGTAGTATTTATATACGATTATTATTTACATTATATCGGAAATTGAGCATAGGTTTAACCTGCTTTCAACCATAAACGACCCTGTGGTCATAGAGTAACTTGAATCCTGTGGTCTGTCAAGTTGGTAGCGGGCCTGCCTCTCAGCAAAAGTCGACGTCGAAGAGTATCATTCAAATATCAAAATTAAGACACCTAAAATCGAAATGGATACTTCGATAATAATTAATATTAAACTAAATCGATATCAACATCATAGACTGATTGTCAAGTGGGTTTAAGTGGGTAGGTCTGTACGTAACTAAATCTAGTGAGTGACAGATGTCACGTCACATTGTTGTCAGTCAGAAATGTCAAAGTATAGTACTACCGTAGCGTAGTTATCAAATAACGATAAACATGCGGAGTATTCGTATAAAAAGGTCGTGCTGCTAAAAATTGACTTACTTTTGTAATATAACTCGAAATATGACGTGTAAATAGTACTTAATTGTGAAACTAATTACCTAAAAAAATTAAAATGATTCCCGAGTACGGTCCAGTGACTCAGGCTCTTTTAGGGACCCTCCTGACGTGGGGGCTCACAGCAATGGGAGCCGGCTGTGTATTTTTTATTCGAGGCAAACATGTAAGGACCTTTTCTGTTCTCGCGTCGGTGATGTCAAGTGCAAGTTGATACATGGGTTTTGTATTTCCAGAGAAAGTTACTCGATGTATCGTTGGGATTCGCTGCGGGCGTGATGACGGCAGCCTCCTACTGGTCCTTATTGGAGCCCGCCATAGAAATGTGTCGAGACTCAGGGATATATGGAGAAGAAGGACAGTTTGCATTTATACCCGTGGCAGCAGGATTTCTATTTGGAGCCATATTTGTGTTCGCAACTGATAAATTTTTGGACTACTTAGGACTCAATTCTACAAATATGATGATGAGTAAGTATTACTTATTTCTTAAATTGTTTTAATGATTGGGAGAAATATTTATACTTAATTGTTATAGATATTTTATCAGTGATATAATAATATTATACATAAACACATTGTATCATGAATAATACATACATTGAATAGGTACTTAAGGAAAGCTAGTAAACTGGTTTTCTACCATATCAGTCTTTCTTAGTTTAAATTTAAAGTAGAATTCAACAAATAATGGATAAATCAATTGGCTAGGAATATGTGAACAAAACTTTTATTATGCTTTTAGTAACCTTTGAGAACATAATGTTTTACCATAATAATATTGCTACTTAAATCACAATATTTGTTTTGAATAATAATGGTATTGGTTTACGTTTAGGTTGTGGTTCAATGAACATAAGTAATTAGTCAAGGTTTTGGCCTTTGAAAAGTCTGACATTTAATATATTATCAAGAGATTTCAATGTTGTTATTTTTATTACTGAAGGTCAATGAATAAAAAAGTAAATAATAGTTTTATGAAACAATTACTATTTCAGACGAATAAACTTTATCACCTGTGATCAAGATTAGATTTCACTGGTTACAATATTCAAGGCTGTATATTGCTTTAAATGATTTTATAATAGAAGAATTATGCCTTTAAAGTTACAAAATTTTGAATTACATGTAAAAAAAGAAATTAGAATTTAAAATAAATAAATCCACTGCCAATGAAATTAGCTGTGTTAAATTATATAATAATAATCTATACACCAAAAAATAGAGATCTGCACAATTATGTCAAATATTTCTTTTCTTTATTGTTACCTACTGGTAAATTTTATCATTTCTGACCAAAAAACCTTACTAAATAGGAAAGATGAGACCGTATGGAAAGTATATGTGTAACTAATGTTTATTATAATTAGAATAATTACTATTAATAAACCAGCAGCTTTATGAGATGCAAATTAATGTTATCTGAACCTTGAAAATAATTAAACCTGCTATCAATTTATTGTATGGTATCTATGTATAAATAAATAAAAAATACTTTTGTAGATGTTATATGAAAACCCCTCTCATAGGCCCTATATATTTTTACATTTACACCTAAATACCTAAAGTAAAATATTTTGAATAAGATAACATAGAAAACAGAACTGTATGAAATTTAAACATAATTATGTAAATTCAGTCTTGAGTTGTATTGCATAGGGAAAAATTGTGTCATGCTGTGAAACACGATAAAAATGCACACACATATTTTCCTTTATTATCTCTATTTTTCCATGGAGCTTGTTGTTACTCAGTATTATACCATCCTAATGGGGAAAGAATTATTAGAGTTGGTTATGTATTTCGTTAGTTTAGTCATTATAAATATATTATACAAAATCTAAAATATAAAACCTTTCCTCTTTATGATAAAATTAGCATACACAAAATTTTTAACAATAAATAATTGTGCAAATTAAATACATCTCAACAATATTTAAAGTATATTTGTATTATTCATTGCGGTGTTAGAATAAGTATTCTAATTTAAACATTAATCAGAAAGTAGGCATTAACTTTTATGGTCCCAGTCCAGATATATTGTTTTAATATTTTAATAATGTTATAACAAATGATTATTTTATACAGAACTGTTGTTGATAAAGGACATTTTTCTTGTTTCGTTAATGATTATAGTAATAATAGTAATCTCTTCATAAGATTTCCACCTTATCTATAGAACTATGCCTTCTATGCTACTGAATTTTACTCGTAACACAACAGTGCTCTTATCTTTATTGATACTGAGTGCCTTTATATTGTGATAATGAATTTAATGTGAAACTAAAATGTGGTCCCATTGCTTTACATAGTTTAGCAAACATAATCCTATCAAGGTACTTTATACATGTTATTGTGATTAAGAACTTGTAACAATGGAGTTATGATGATTCTCTATATTTACATATTAGTTTCGGTTTAATATTTAGAAGTTGTAATATTATCGTTAATTAGAAACAGTGCTGGTACCTACAAATATTGCTTACTCAATATGTAAATTGTTTATTTTACCTACTTTTTTAAAAACACCAAACTTAGGCAAATTACATAAAACAAGTACCTACTGTGTTTACAGCACTTAGGTAGGTACATATCACATTATGCTAAGTCTACATATTTTTTCTTATGCTAATTACTTACTCCAAAATATGTTTGCTATATATACTTAATAGCTGTTTTGTAATTTATATCTATCTCATTTATTTCATGTTATTGCAATAATTATTACTTATAGTGTGAACTTCAACAAACATTCATCCAATGCATCAAGTTGTTTTTTAAAGAATTGTCATTGTGGTAGTCATCAATTACTTTATGGACTTCAGATAAATAGCTAATAGACTACTAAAAGATCAGAATCATATCGTCTACATCACATTAAAGAGATTTTTAAAGTATTAACTTTGATTTTTTGTAATATTAAGAACAAGTGACAACATACTCGTAATTATGAGCTTATGTAATATTAGGAAATTAAAGGAAATCCGATTTGTATTTGGTGACCTTGCCGCCAGTGAGTAATTGTTGAAAGATAATTTTTGAATAGTATTGTACTTACTATATTTAAACAAAATTTCTTAGTCCAGTTAATTTAGTGCCCTTGACTGCAATGAACAACAATAACTCAGGCCGCAGCTAAGACTGTTTCAATGTTCACTAAACATCCGTGACAGGTTTTATGGTCTGTTTGCGCATCTCGTTTATCTTGTTTCATAGTTCATTGATAACTCAGGTAAAAAATGTCAAATGTCATGTTTGATTTCAAAAACAGCAACTGTTACAAGGCAAAGTGGCTCGTCTTACTGCAAGGGAATTCTGTAATTTCACTATTGGTAATCTGACCGTATCTACATATATTGCGGAAAATGTCTATAGGTACCTACCTAATAGAACACATTCATGGATCGTTCGTTCCATTCAAATCATTCATAATATTAATATTTGTTTATGTAGATACAGTACTTAGCGATTTAATTATGTTTTCGTATGTTTTATTTTAAATTGTGTGGGAGATTCCTTAATTTTTTTTAGTGATCGTGAACCATAAAAATTATTAATTTTTCGAAATTTTCTTTCACAGCCATTACAAAAACCAACAATTCCAAAGAGAAATTAGAAGATTTAGAAATGATGACGGCGCTGAACAGAAGGACGTCTAATCCTACGAGTGTAGTGACGATGGAGAATCAACCGCTGGAGTTTGCCGATTGTATCACGACCCAGCACACGGCGCAGCGCAGGCGCGGTCACCATTCGCATCATTCACTGGTCAGTTCTGTTCTTTCTATTTGTCCTTTATTTCCCGAAGATATTTTGTTGGACCAATTACGGACGATGTTAAGGTTTCAAAGACAGTTGTAGGTACCAATAGGAAGTTATGCGTGTATAGTTGATCCAACAGGAAATAAAATAAGTATTCGCAATACTTCATTTATAACAAAAGATGTAAGTTACAAATTACATAAAAATACAGTTTTTCTCTCTAGTGTTTAGATATTGATTAACTTCTGAACGAATTTGAACTTTATATTAAAAAGATACAACGAGTATTAGTAGATATCTAAACTATAATAATTTTGACGGTGGAGTGTACCAACATCTACATGTCTAACAAGTTTTTCAAGTCTGTTCATTAAGATAAGTTAATAGTAGGCACGTTTTGACAAGAACCTGTATCATATTTAATTGTAATGTAAACTACACAAAGGAAGTAACTATTTGGTTTTATTGCGTGAATTTCCAATTGTTAAGGTTGCAAAATGATTATTTTACTACAGATTTAAGAACAGCTGTGCAATCTGTTCAGGTACAATCAGGCTTCGTAACTCTTACAAATTAAATACCTTTAAACAACAAAATGATTGTTAAATATGTTTTGATAAACAATAATGAACAAACACTTGCGTACACGATTCAGGTTCAATAATACAGGTAATATCGCACTCTCGTTAAGATCACTCTAAATACTTAATTGTTGTTAACGAGATTCTTGTGTTACTAGAAGTAAGTATTTCATAGTATCTATGTTTGTAAGGGAAACTTGTATCGTACCAATGTACGAGATAGGTAGCTATAACGTTGGAGTCTGCTTCGTCTGTGATATCAACTTTAAGTTTAAAGTTTATAAAGTTAAAATTTAGTTAAATTACCTAATAGTTTCCTGCTATTTGTTAAAAGCCAATCGTTACAAAAATCTACCTTACAACCTCTCACAAAGCAATTTGTTTGTTGCTGTCATTAAGAGGCGCTGATGTTGAACGGTTTAGTTTTTGTTCATCGTGCAATACAACTGGTAGGTATCTATATTATCTACTGAATAAGAAATACTGAACAATCGCATTGCCCTCGCCAAAAATATTAATTTTGGATTTGGTCAACAAAATTTTCAATCTGCTAGATGATAGACAATTTCTAGGGTTCAATCAACTGCAGAAGAATCGTCGCGTGACAATGCCGCCACGCACGTGTCGCTTTATCGCTGCGTGTGCGCATGTAACTATGCGCACATGTTGATCGATACTATCGATTCGATATGCTGGATAACAGACGCTTATTTGGATTCTATTCTTTTGTAAATAAAGCCCATAAATACTATTTTTCGAACTCTAAAAATGTTATTCGTATAGGTACTCGTAAAATTCAATTTTCGTATTTGCCTACACATCCGTAAAAGAAAAACACGTGCCTATTAGGTAAATACTATATGACTTGTGTTCCTTATCACGAGATACTGCTTACCATACTCAAGTTACACTTGACTGATCACGGATCTATTATGTAAGTAATTTACCTACGTAGGTACCTTAAGTGTGAGATATGGTTACAGCCTACAGGAGATAATACAACAGAGTTTAATCCAAAAATAAAGAATAGAGTACCGAATTCCTGCTTATTTATTCAGTTTACGAACAATCTTTCTATCGCAATCTTTTACAAATTTTCTTATATTTTTCATTTATCATGTTAGGTTGAGGATAAACTATTAAAGTAGGTAGGTTAGTAAGTATTATTTCATATTATTATTTCAAGTGTAGTTCACATATAGGTACCTACATAAAAATGAGTGGGATCAACCCTACAAATAGAGAAATAATAATACTTATTTCTTTTTCATCCAGTTAGAACAAAGATATTATTGCGATTTGGATAAACAAAACTAATAATTATACGCCAACTAGGTAAACCATTTTTAAGTTTTACTTCCAGAATAATTTTTTTTTATATTTCATTTTATCGATTCATTTTTTGCATTAAAAATTTGTATATGATAACTGCAGCTATATGAACTAAATGCAGAATCGACTGTTAGATATTGAGATTAAATACATAATAATATGTAAAATGACGGATGACATTACTTTAAGAAGATAACTACCTATACCTATTTATGTATCAGCCGCGGTGGCCGTTGATAATAATATTTGTCACAGGCCTCAGCATTGGGAGAAAAGTCGTAGTAAGTAAGTACCACTTATTATGTAGAGTTTTAAGTACTGTACTTACTTAGTAGAGTTTTAAGGCTATAATCAATAGCTTTGAAGTGTTTAAGGATTTCTAGTAGGTACGTAATCGTACCCTAAACATGGTTGTGAAACTTGAACCTTCTTGATAGTTATATTTTCTATGATGTAGGTATTTAATTTAACGTTCAAATTTTTTTACAAGAAACTTCAATAAAGTTGATATCTATTAATAGCTGATCATTACCTACTTTGCGGCTTAAAGTTCATGCGTTTCTATCAAACGTTCACATAAAAGAAAACGTTAGTTTCAAATTATTAAAATTCGCAAATAATAATTTTTCATCAGTTATCTTGTGTATTCTGTGTTTAACATTAATCAAAAAGGAATAAGCACAAAAAAGAAACAAACAATGCAGATATTATGCGGATTGCGGATTTACATAATAAAGCCTGAGTGGATCTTTGTCAAAAATATGGGTGACTTTTTCCTTATTGATTTAGCAAAGTTAAATAGGTATTTAGTGAATAATTTGTAAGCAATTATTGATGACTCACAGTTAGCGTTATTATCAATTATACATCAAATACCTATTTTAGTGTCATAAAATAAATTAATGCGACGAATTATTTAAATTCAATGTAAATAATTATAATTATTAAACGTGAAGCAATGTCATCGTTGAGCAAAGGCGATGTCGGTAGATCCGGTCATACATTTGTGTATTTGTACTCAGTAAACTACAAAGCCTTCTGTAAATAAACGGAGACAAGGAAAAGTCAAAAATTACCATCGATGACCTCACGATCACAGTCACTCCAAGATCGCGAAGAAAATTATAGTTTATTACCTATCTATGTATAATTATTTATACTGTATTTAAGTTTACTGCTGTAATTTTTTATCTAGCATCTTAGTAGTCACCTATCATACCATGCGGTATAAATTTAATTCTTTAAATAATTTAAGCCTTTTATTATCTTTGGTGTAGGTACTTTTTCCTTCAACCATGATTTCAATGAGTCTTGACCATAACCTTCGAGCTACAACCAGTAATAATAATAATCGTTTATCAATCTACTGATACTCAAGGCTTAATGCTTAAGCCCTTATAAATTAGGTATAATGCAAATAATGTATAAAATATAAAAGTTTTATTGACAGGCTTTACTGATATCAAAAACCTAGCGCTGTCTAAATAGATTTAATTAGTGTGCAATTTAGCAATTCACGATGTCAACGAAGTGTTATGTTAACAAATAATAATATATTATGTTAAACATAAGTACCGAACATAACACGTTACCCTAAGCACACGGTGTTACTTGTGTTAACACATAAGTAGTGTTATTTGATGCAAAAGCAACAACCCATCTGGTCCCACTGCTGGGCTCGGGTCACCTCTCACGTTATGAGGGGTATAGGCCATATTCTACCACGCTGGCCAAGTGCGGTGCGGTAGACTTCACACCATCGAGAACATTATGGAGAACTCTCAGGTGTGTAGGTTTCTTCACGATGTTTTCCTTACTTTCCTTACGCATATAATTAGGTTATGAAAATTAGTGGTGTGTGCAAGGATCGAACCCGGACCCCCGCCCCGGGTCGGGAGTCTAACCACTAGGATATCACTGCTTTATTTGATGTAG